>CM062296.1:110357185-110596416 GCA_031216915.1 Pictodentalium vernedei | reverse complement strand
CCCCACAAAATCACTAGGTCTACCATAACGTACTACATATACCAGCCATATAATAAAACAAAGCAATCGGTTGGTTAATAGTACCAAGCACTAACAGGGGCCTATAGGTGTATATACCGCCATACTATAGTACCGTTCTAAACTACCAGGCAGTACCTCTACCCACAATACCCCTATGCCTAGCATTGCATACTACCTATACCAGTCAAAGGATAACATAATGCATCAGGTGGATTAATAGTACTCAGGGCCAGCAAGAGACCTATAGGGATATGTACAGCCTATATAGTATCCTCAGATAAGTATCCTATAAAGGTGTCCTCGATGGGTATCCTCAATAGGTATCCTCAAATAATATAATACCACGCCATAGGTATCCTCAATACCCGTATGTGTCTATGTGATAGGGCATATTGTGTCACATTGTGACTTTTCACATAAGCACATATGACAAAAAGGGATTCTCCAGTAGGTATCCTCGATAGGTATCCTCCGATATTACAATACCAGGCCATAGGTATCCTCAAATACCCGTATGTGTCTATGTGATAGGGCATATTGTGTCACATTGTGACTTTTCACATAAGCACATATGACAAAAAGGGATTCTCCAGTAGGTATCCTCGATAGGTATCCTCAAATAATACAATACCAGGCCATAGGTATCCTCAAATACCCCTATGTGTCCATGTGATAGGGCATATTGTGTCACATTGTGACTTTTCACATAAGCACATATGACAAAAAGGGATTCTCCAGTAGGTATCCTCGATAGGTATCCTCAAATAATACAATACCAGGCCATAGGTATCCTCAAATACCCGTATGTGCCTATGTGATAGGGCATTTTGTGTCACATTGTGCCTTGTCACATAAGCACATATCGGCACATAAAGCATGTGCCTATGTGATAGGGCATAATGTGTCACATTGTGCCTTTTCACATAAGCACATATGACAAAAAAGGGATCCCATAGCCACAGGTGTTTTCAAAAAAGGGGGTGCTAAAATTGGGGTGCCATTGGATATAGGATTTTGTTATACACAAGGAAGATAACCCTGCATACAGATTATGGGAAATCAAGCAATCTGATTGGTTAGTTATATAAATGAAACAACAAGAGTACTTGGAATAGGGTCAGAACTAACAAGAATAGACCAGAATTGCTAAATATAGCAATAATAAGGTAAACTGTTCCAACTAATAGGCTCTTCTACACTACTGGAGTATACTCTAGAATAAAGGAACATTGCCAGATAAACGATAACTATTGCATATATAGATAAAAGCAGAGACTTCTGAAAGAATTCGAAATAATACAAGTTGTCGGGTTGTTTGTGGTAATTATCCAGGGAAGTCGTTCCAGAAAATACTCCGATTCAATCGAACATACCCCCAAAACATACCCCTGTCCTATTGTAGGCCTTAGGTAACATAGCAATTACGTGCTACCATAGAAACCAAGATGGCAGCCTCCAGTATACAAAATGGACGACGGAAACACGTATCACCCTAACAACACGCGCTGCGCATGCGCACCGACACCACGTATCACTATGGAGATGACGTCACAAGATGGCCGTTCAGGCGGGTTACCATGACAACACAACATGGCGGCACTAGGTCACGTGACATGACGTCACTTCCGGGGTCCTGCACCGGGGTCCTGCAACCTACCCTCAGAACATACGAGACATACTACTTAAATGAATAAATAGTTGTAACGGAATCCTACAGCCCCATCTGACTGTAGCGTGCAGGGTAAAAAGAGCCAAATCGTTACATAATAAATTATGCATTGAACTGAGTACTGGACTGAGAATTGTTAGGTTAAAGCGAGTCTTAACCCTTTGAAAGCGAGTGGCCGATTTTACGACCAAGCCAAGATACTTCATAATTTCATTATTATTTATTTATTTATTGGTGTTTAAGGTCACATACTTATGCACAATGGCTAATCATGACCGTGGCAGTTTTACGGGTGGAGGGAAGCCGGAGTACCCGGAGAGAACCACCGAGCAACGACGAGCAGCTGCCAGCTCCCCAACATCGTAACTCCGCACTGCAGCACAGGCAGGGTTAAATTGGTTGAAGACATGCGCACCATCAACGTGCAGGCCGCCGTAGTATACAGCGTCATCGTGTCCCCATGTGGACAATCGGGATTAAGTGCCTTGCCCAAGGTCACAAAGCGGGAGTCCGAATCGATCGCTCAGACAGTCACCCATCCGAGGATTAACCGGGCTCGACGTTGCTTAACTTCGGTGATCTGAAGAGAACCGGTTACTGCAACGCCACCGCCCCCCCCCCCCCTCCCCCACTCCCCCCTCATAATCTCATTAAGTAGGATGACTGTTACGTGGATGTATGGGATAGACCAATTGATAAGACAGCATGTTGAAAATATTAATTGGTCTTCTCCAAATAATGAATATGGACTCTACCACATGCTGCCATTGAACTGACATGGAATATACCACCAGTGTTCAAAGGGTTGAGATTTTATGCAATGAAAAGTGCAGAATCCTTGATTAGCTGAACATCACAGCGTCCACGCGAGCCAATTATCTAGCTTAGTTGGTTGTGAGAGTTTGCGGCAGGCTAATGATCAGATGTGTAAGCGAGCCTATTAGTAATTAACCCTTTGAAAGGAGGGGCCGATTTTCCGGCCCAGGAACGTGGTCCTTCATAATTGATTAAGTAAAATAGCTGCCAAGTGAACGTGTGGGGTAGACCAATTAAAAGCTGCACGCTGAAAATATTAATTGTTCTTACCCCAAATAATGAATGCTCTCTTCCTGTTAATGCCATCGGACTGACGTGGAAGATACCACCAGTGTTTAAGGGTTATGTAAGTTTTGTAAAATACTGAACAACTATGATCTGTGATGTCAAAGCCCATCTAAGATTTCACGAAATAAATACATTTCGACATATATCAATATCGAGAAAAAATGTTCGCGATGACAGGCAGATACAGAAAAATAACCACCGTGGGTCTTCGGGTAATATTTTTAGAAAGAGGTAAGTACTACTTGCAAATTGTTGCCTTTTCTTACATATTGTTGCATTACGGATTTAGTATGTTACCTGTATAGTTAAAACTAGAAGTCCTGTCATGAAATGCGCACAAATAGCACGTTGATATGGGCGTTAATGTACGCGTTATGGCCCAAGTAAAGCTATCCCATTCTGTACATACGGCCTGTGCACAAGCAATGGTTCAGCCAATGGACCTCCGGGTAACCCGGAGGTCCATTGGCAGAAACATTGCATGTGTTTGCTATGAGTAACCAAGAGAACCTGCCGTGTTTTGGATGCCATTCGATATGGGAATTGCGCGCAAATCCAACGCGCAATTAAGCCTCAATAAGCGCACTGTTCGTGAGAGGACTTCTTATGTTACCTGTAGTTTCTTTGAGTATTTTGTTTCGAACCCACAACCCAGCAAAACAAGTTCAAATTGTTCAGCGCAAATTTAAAAATCAACATTAAACCTTGCGCGAAAATAAGAGATCAGTTTTTTGACAAACAAATCTGTGGATTTGTCTGGTTTCGTTACCCAGTTTCCGTTATGGGTAGATATGTTTAAAAAAATTATCCTGCAGTTGAGCAACCTTAAATGTGAGGCTAAATACGAAAATTCTCCGAATTATCACTATTTTGTCAAAGTTCGACTTGTAAAAAATTGTACAACTACTCGCATATTAATTGCAGTGGTGGCGCCAAGGGGGGTCAGGGGAGGCTACACCCCCCCCCGGCCGGAATGATCCAGCCCCCCCCCCCCCCCCCACCCCACCCCATCCACCCCCACCTCGTCCCCGTCGGAGATTTTTAGTCAATCCATCGGAGAGTCTCGTAAACCCGACTTCACGAGAAACTTCCGACAATCGAATGTAGATATCTCGTCTTGTGTCGATCAAGAACGAGGTATATGGTTCTTCTTTGTAAGGCATTATGACAGTTGTTATCCAACTAGCGTTCCATTACTTCCATATTACTTTCCAATCATCGGTTATCGTCAATTTTTCACTCATTTTCCTTCGTTTGGGAGGTCAAATATAAAAGCCTCCCCTGTCGAGAAATCCCTGGCGCCATCCCTGATTAATTGTACTACAACTCGTCCCCTGAGTTCCAATGTGTTCTATGTGCCTACTGGCACATGGAACACATTGGAACTCAGGGAACATACACGCAAAAATTCTATGTGCAGTCACTCGCCCAATCCCAAATGTGATCGTGTGCTGTGAAACTTGATTTATACACGTACAAACGGACCAAAACGGCTAAAAAAACAGAAAGAAAAAAAGAGAGAATCAAACACTCACACAGACAACGCATGTGTATCTCGCTATAGAGATTCTCTTTGAAGGTGTGTATATCCATCAAGGGGCCACGCAACAGTGGTGTGTTTTCGTGTGAAATGAGGACGGGGTAGGAGTTGAAGCGTGAGTCAGAAAATATTTACTCAAGAAAGTGTTGTAAAGCGTTCAAGTTTTAATTTACCCGAGCCTATAAAACATACCATAAACTTCCAGGTAATTTGTCAGCATGTCATGCTTCAGCACCGCAGACCTTAAGATATTCAACGTAGGTGCATAATTGTCGAAGGAAGATATAGGATAGCGAGTCATGAAAGACATGTCCCATCACAAATTGGAGTTCATCAAACATTGGAGCGCCATGCAAGCTTGGCGCACACTCAGGCCTGGCATTTTTAAAAATGCAGGAGGGCTAAAAATCGCTCTCCTCACATAGCCTAGTAGGGCGATTAGCTCTCCTCAAGCCTGCAAAAGCTAAAGGTGGCAAAATGAAGTTGTACTATTAATGAATTCTGCCTGGTGGGCTTTGTACGTTTTATTTGGTGCTGATAACAAGGTAGTCTCTGTGAGACGGCTACACTGCCCCTCCCACACCTCCGGGCCTTAGAGGCCCGGAGTTGTGGGAGGAACAGTGTGGCCATCTTGCAGAGACTACTATCATAGCAGAGATCTGAAAACCTGTGGGTTTTAGGAACAGGCTGTTGTGGTAATCATTATTTTCTAAGGCTAGGAGGGCTATTTTTCGCTCTCCTCAATTTTTTTAAGGCGAGCAGTAGGCGAGCGAATAAATCGATCTCCTGAAAATGCCAGGCCTGCACACTGTGATAAAGTCATATTTACCTGTACTTCAAGATAACACGATGGGTCTTATTCCAGCCTTGTTGTAAAATAATGCTGTGTGTTACTTCATAGATGATTGAGCACATCAGAATTCTTGGTCTTAACCCTTTACCCAACGCAACGGCCAAAACCGGCCAGCGCTATTCTCCAAAATTGCCATTTAATTTTCTTCTTTTTTTTGTCTCAAAAACATAGATTATGACCCCTCGTTGGAACGAGCTCGTTCCAATGAGGGGTCATAACCTATGTTTTGAGACAAATATTAAAAAAATTAGTTATTCAAGATTTTGTTTTGTAAGTGTCGTCTGCTTTTCAAGTTAGGTAAAGGTTTAAGAGGACGCCACAGTTCGCACGGCGCTCGCCAACACGTCTCTCTTCAGAAATGAAAAATTTAGATAAACTGCACCAAAGGCGCGCGTGAAATACAAGAAAAAACCCACCAAAGGTCATTGTTTCCTGTCCCCTTTACTCTACTTGCCCGTGGTCTGTATTTATATCACGATTAAACTTGAATTAAGTGAATGGAGTGTAACGGACCACACTTGGGCATAACTAAATTGGGTATAATGTCCAGCAGGACCGTGCCACAACTAACTCAGGCAGATAGCATCATTATATTTATTGCAACATCATATCAAAGCAAACCAGACAAACGAGTAAAAACAACGAACCAATATATACGATTCGAGATAATAAACCTGATCTGATAAATACTAACCAAATCAACGATGGAAGCATATATGAAAATATAAGCAGCAAATTATTATTATTATTGATCAAGTCTGTCAGCCAACAATTTCAAGGAAAAAAGTGCTTTTGTTTGTGTCATGTGACCAGAAACCCGCGAAATCGAATACCCTTTGAATTGCCTGTTAACAAAAGTATGGCTGCCTAAATGAGCAACCATTAAACTGGATTCTTGAGAAACATCTCTCCATTTACAATCGGACCGGACCTGGTAAGTTAAAAAGATAAATAAATTATTATCTAAATTAAAAATATGAAAAATCACATCTGCCACATGAGCTTTTAGATTTTTAAATAAAAATACCACTTTCAACGGTCTATTTACTTTTTTTGCGTGACTCTGTTTTGTCTTGAAGCATTCTATTCTTTTCATGTCGTCAATCCGTTGCTCAACGACCAATCAGATGCGTTCTTACATAACCTTCTTACACGTTGATCGGATTCCAGATGTGGTATATCAAGCATATTTCTCAATGTTCGTATTGTATCGGATATCGTTGACTGTACTCAACGATCGTGGTATAAAATACGTAATATTTTTGTATCTAAAGATGAAAGAATTACCCTGTATTTTCAAGTAATAACCTTTTCGTCTTCAGAAGGTATAACATTCAACGCTAAATGATAAACCTAATATTGAAGCAGTTTAGTTACACTGCACTCGACAAATTCGGGTACTATTTCAATTTGGTACGATGGATGGGATGGAAGTGTTTGAGCTGGAACGTTTTGCGGTGAAAAAAAAACATGCAAGAGGTCTTCAAATCGTCATACGTTTACTTATGGACAACGAATGGGGACTACTAACAAAGTGCGCGAGAACTTGGTCCACTAAGAAGGAGCAGTTGTCCTTGTATACACCTGGAACTTAATTAAGCACCCCATGAAATGTTTCATGACAGTGAAGTTGCTGTTACTGACTGATTATTATGTTTTAATGATTGATATGTCTTGCAATACATTTCATCTCGTGAAACGTGATGTTTCTTGCTGATAGCGTACCCCAAACACATCCCCTCGTCTCCGTGAAGCAATCTTCCCACGAATGTCGCAAAAAAACCCTATCATCCACATGTAATATCTGGGTATAAAACAAGAAAATTTGTCACTTCTTTTATCAGTAAATGTTGGCATGGAAAGTAGGAGACTGTCATAGGCACTAAGATGGCAAATCGTTAGCATGCATGCAACAGGTGTGTCATTCAAAGCTATTGGAAGGCAACTTGGCTATAGTCATTCTGTCATCAGCAAACTTGTCCGAAAAAATCAACAAACCAACGATGTTAAGGATCGACCAAGGCCTGGACAACCCCGAAAGACCTCTCCTCGGGAAGATCGGAGTCTGGAATGCCTCGTTAGGCTTGAACGCTTTGCTTCAAGTGGGGTTTTCAAACACCTTTGGCTCCCCATCAGACGTTTGTATAACAGAACTGCCCGAATCCGTCTCAATCCGTCTCAAAGCACTGGTATGGGGGGCCAGAAGGGTCACCAAGCGTTCAGCTCAGTCCGATCAGCACCAAAGACGACGTTTGGAGTGGTGTATGGCACGACAGCATTGGAATCACAGGACATGGAGGAGAGCACATTGGTCAGACGAGAGTAGGTCCCTACTTCACGCCACAGAGGGTCGCATGAAAGTGTTTAGAAATACTGCTTACGTGCCCAGGAACATCAGACCTACTGTTCCTTATGGTGGAGGATCAGTAATGACCAGGGGATGCCTATTTCATGATTATAAACTTGATATGGTGACTGTACGTAGGAATCTCAGTGGCCATCAGTACATCCGGGACATACTCAATCCGGCTGCCGTGCCTCATTTTGACCACCCGTTGGCTACTCGCCCTGTATTCATGGACGACAATGCAAGACCGCATCGTTCCCATGCTGTGAGAGCATTCCTTCAGAACAACGCTATTACAACACTACTTTGGCCTTCAATGAGCCCCAGTTTGAATCCCTTGGGACACATCTGGGACTATCTGGGACATCGTGTGTAAGCAAGGGATCCACCTGTAGAGAACTGGACCGATTTGGAAGCTGCAGTTGCCTCTGGACCGTATCAGAAGGCTAGCATTGGGGGGGGGGGGGGGTCAAGCTGTCATCCAGGCACGTGGTGGATACACGCACTACTGACGTCAGACACTGCTATTGTGTTCAGGAGCTCACAAGTTACATTTTTGTCAGTAATTACCGACATTGTTTCTTCGTGGTCTGTTCCAGCACCATACTTTTTGGGAGAACATTTTTCCACCAAAATCATTAGTGACAGTAATTAGCGCCATTAAAATACTGCATATTTCCTTCTTTTTGTTGTCTTTTATTTGTTAATAGACCATTCATTCAGCAAACAATCACTCTTGGCCATCTTGAAGGTAGCATGAAAGTAATGACAGTTTATTATAAATACCACTGCGAAAAAACAAGAGGTTCTTGATTTAGTTCCAGGTGTATATTTACCATTACAACGATAACTTTATAACCTGCCAGGCTTAACTGTGCACAAACCTGTCGGGCAGCACGTAGGTATTGTTGTATTATTACGCGAGAAACATCACTACGTGTATCTCATTTTATGACTACTTGGTTAGCCTTACCAATCAGTAATCCCATGTCTTAACGCCTAATCTTTTACAAAAACAATAATGACTGTCTCTTACTTCTATTTTGGGGTTGACAGGTTCATTGTGGTATCGATTTTTCTCCCACGATAAGGTCTGTAATAGACAAACAGCAGGTACTTCAACCTCTTCGTATGAAAGGAAACAAATCCAGGCGCAAAGCCCGTAATTTTGTTGAGGACGTGCGCTAAATAACAATCGAGGACCATGGTTCGGCCTGGCGGAGAACATTTCGAAAAATGAGTATCAAATGGGACACTGTGGGGGGCGTCTGCGGAAATATTTAGGATAAAAAATATAAGCACTTTTGCACAATTGTCTATAAAAAAAATACATACAAAAACAGATCGATAAAGATGATAGGCTTATTTTATCTTCCTGATATATATATATAGAAAATACCTATAGTAGCTTGGTGTACCAAATGTTCACCACTCGTGGTGAACATTTAGTACACCAATCTACTTTGGGTATATTTTATTTATACCATGACCGTCAGATTATTAAGAGTCGCTATTATTTTTTCTCGATTTTACTGAACAGTAGATGTATATACGTGCGAATCTGTTTTTGTTTACATGAGCATCGGTGTGCGGTACATCCGCTGTCAATTTTATCGCCGAAACGGAATGGAAAAAGAAACGGAGCCTTTTACGTATTAATAACATACTACTTAGAGTTATGGATGCTTAATTAACATGAGACAATGCATGTTTGTTGATTTTTTGGCATCTTATGAGGTAAACCCATTTAAAAACGTAATAAATAATTGCCGGTTTCATTTCACTCATCGCGAGGCGACGTGCGGTAAATTTAGACAAGTTTGCATTCAGGTCGACGTCACCAAAGGTCAACTTGGATGTATTTCTTTTGTAGGTGTAAAATTTGACTAATGAAATCCCATTGCTGGCGTGTTCACCACGGTTGGTGTGTAAAGCTAAAATTTATGTCATTGGCTTTTCATATATAGTACAATAGGTAATCATTGTATAAATTTTATCTTAGAATCAACATGTATTTTGTCTGTATTAACTCCGCAACTGTTGTGGGGGTATAATTAGTGTTTGAAATCTAATATTATTGCGTGCATGAAAATATTGCGCACCCGTGGAAAATGACCACTCCACGGCGGCCGCACTGTAGGGTGGCATTTGCCCCTAAACATTGACTTTGACCCCCGTTTGCCACCTCCTCAGCCCAACACATACACCCACTCACACTCTTGGAATTATGAAACTTGCGAGGAAGGTCCAATCCATAAGCAAGTAATTGCTATGAAAACATCTATGACATCAGTAGAAAATAAAGCCAGGTTTCCTTTTGGTTTTTTTCAATAAACGAAAACAACAGGCACCCCTCAGAGCTGTTTTCGTTTATTAAAAGTAATAAAAGGAAACTTGGCTTTTTGACAAGCTAATTAGAAGTAAGTAGTTTACATAAAATCCGTCATTAACCCTTTACTTAACATGAAAAGCAGACGACATTTGCAAAAACAAATTCTTGAATAACTAATTTTTTTCATTTTTTGTCTTAAAAACATAGGCTATGACCCCTCATTGGAACGAGCTCGACGAGCTCGTTCCAATGAGGGGTCATAACTATGTTTTTGAGACAAACAATTAAAAAATATTGAAAATTAATTGGCGATTTTTGAGAATAGCACTGTTCGGTTTTGACCGTTACGTTGGGTAAAGGGTTAAGAATCAGTATAACGCCTTTCAACACTTAGAGTTCCCTTTGGCTCTCTGTTTAGCGAATGTGTTTTTACAGTAATTTGCAAGTTTTAATCCTTCCCAGGAAAAAAATTAGCAAACATCACCTTCTAGACTTGTATATTTTATGGGAAAGGGCAGTGTCTGTAGTTTGTATTGAATCCGTAACAGATGTTGATACGAATTCAGCAAAACAAGGCGCAATTCTGAGATATCTGATAGCACACAAGCCAGTTAAAAATTTGTCAACTTTTTAATATCGCTATTATATGCACTTAACACTCATGCTTGGCAGAATCATTTTACTCCTCAGATGTTTTTGCTACACAATGTCAGTGTCTTTCCCTTCAAATTATTTTTGGAGGGAAAGAGTGACATTCTGGATCATCTAAGTGCAGAAAGGCAGTGAAAACTAATACATTGAGTATGTCATCCGCCTAAATCTTACCAATGGGGACAAGGCGCGTGAAATACTCATTGCATTATTTTCTGGCGCCTTTTGCTCTCCCTAAATGACTGTAAATACACTTTGGCGGGGTCATCAACACAATTTTCTTATGGTTATGAAACTTGAATCATCTATCGAAATAGAATTTCCACCACAAGACTGCGGGTGTAAGGGGATCAAACATTCCCGTGGTAAGAATTATTTGAGAAATAATTCATGATTTTTTCATTATAAATTATAGAATCCCCACAGGACTCAGAATGTACTTAGCTGTGGAATATCGCAGTGTGAAAATAGACCTGCTTATAATTTCCCTCAATTTGTCTCTCCTAGGTGGAAGGATGTGAATTTTATATATTATACATGTGGACAAAATGTAATTACACACCACACTTGAATCACTCTCTTTGTAATGTGGAATTCAGTATTTTAAAAAAACCTAATAAACTAACTTACATATATTCTCTCTCTCTCTCTCTAAGTGTTGAGATGCGATTTTGTTTCGCGCGCACGTGCCCCCGAGTGAACTTGCCAGCTGTCTGACTTGAGTGCAGATTTTTGAGATAAAAAATACTATTTACCTGTTACTGGTAGAAAAATGAGAGTTTTTTCCCTTGCAGTGGAGTTTGTTAATTCCATCTAACTTTTCAACGCCAGAGGCCTATTTTTCTTCCTACACTGGATAGCCTGGTTGTGAGGGGGAATGTTATTTTCGCTTCCAGAAAAATATTTGTATTTTGAGCTGGCGGTAAATTTTTTGATTCAAGATAATTAATCGCGCGAGGGGGAAAATGGTTGAGTTTGCTTTTCTTTTTGTAATGGAAATATTTCTGCCATCACCACCCAATGAGATGTTTCTCCCTCCCCAGATTTGACTAATACATTGAGTATTTCATCACCCAACATCTGACGAGTGGGGGAAAAGGCGCGTGAATTACTCATTGCATTATTTTCTGCCGCCTTTTGCTCTCCCCTAAATGACTGTAAATACACTTTGGCGGGCTCAAAACCATAATTTTCTTATCGCCATGAAACTTGAAACATCTTTCGAAATAGAATTTCCACCACAAGATCATAGGTGTAAGGGGGAAAAACAATGATCACGCTGTTATCCCAAGAAAATAATCTGCGGCAATAAGCAAGACGGTCCGAGGGTAGAGATGTCTTTGAATTATTTCTCAAAAGCTTAATATTTGGTAGTTTCCAGATGTGGTGAATTACAAAATACCCCTTTTCAGACACACCATGGTGTCAGTAGTTAGGGGAGCCACTCGGGACCCAAGATCTGCTTACTTCTAGACCCAAGATACGAAACTTCTAGACCCAAGAACTTCTAGACCCAAGAACTTATAGGGACAAACCTGAATGCACTGGTGGCACAGTGCATTCAGGTTTGTCCCTATAAGTTCTTGGGTCTAGAAGTTCTTGGGTCTAGAAGTTTCGTATCTTGGGTCTAGAAGTAAGCAGATCTTGGGTCCCGAGTGGCTCCGCATCATGCATTATGACCAGCTCTTATAGTACATTTTTGCTTATAAGTTTATCACTGGAGGATAAGGGAACTGGTTTTTTTGTCTTTTTATAACAAAGACTTGATTGTGTGCATTCTTGGTGGCACAGTGCATTCATGTATGCACTGGTGGCACAGTGCATACATGTTTGGTCTATAAGTTACAGACATTTTGGTCTATAAGTTTTGGCCTATAAGTTTCACAATTTAACACTAAGGCAATGGACCCTATGGAAAACTCAGTGTTAAAAATTCTTTGGTCTATAATGCCTCCGCATCATGCTTTGGTCTATAATGCCTCCGCATCATGCTTTATGACCAGATCCTATAGTACATTTCTGGCTTATAAGTTTCCACTGTACATTAATTTATTTTTTGTAGTTTGCAAATTAATTTTTTGTTTAGCTTAAATGTTTTTGTGGTTTGCAATATAATTTTTGTTTAGCTTAAATATTTTTTGTTTTTTGTGTTTGCAAATTATTTTTCTATTTTGCAAGTTTTTATTTTATAAGGAAATATTTTATGTACCCCAGACCTTGATTTTTTTCTCTGGCAAACCAATGTCTCTGGGAGTTTTCCCTGTTAAATCTGTGTTTGTCACCACTGTTTTTCCCCATAGACAATCCTGGAGGGGTAATTGCAACATTTTTTATTCCAAACTTGTTTTAGGATATCTCTCATTGATACAACTCTCATTATCAACAGTCACTCACAGAATGGGTAATGGAACTGTGTCTCTCTTTCTGAGACTTTTATTTGTTTAGAAAGAAAAATCTCTTTCCAATATTTTGTAGCCTTGAAAAAGGCTGTTCAATTCTGTATCAGATAAGATGTAGAAATTGTCATTTCTCCCTTCCCGTCTTGTTAAATATCCACTCAAGTTACATTTGTTTGTCCCATGGGTATCTCTCCGATTTTAAAAAATGACACAATAGCGCCGGTACTTTGAGTTTTTCTGAATGCTTATCAACTTACAATATCAAGTCGATAGTCCCTAGTTGTAATGTAAATTCATATTCACACAAATCATATTTCATATATTTGTACGAATACGAATTTGCAAATACAAGAACGCTATCTGTTATTTGAGTTGTAAAAAATTTACTGTCAATCCTATTACAAATGTAGTGAAGAAAATACACCAATACCTTCAAAATGATTCAAGTAAAATATCCAATATAAGCGATGAATTAATTGTAATCTAAAAGTTATCCGAACAATTATACTCCTATGATAAAACAAAATGCGTATTGAATTGTAATGTTAGGTATTAGAGTCGATTTTTCCTGGAAAATAAACGTCACGAAACACAACGTCAATTTCTGGGAAGTGGTTTAAATATAGCGCGGCTTCACTGAAAATAACCGCTGCTTTGCAAATCAAAAAATCAATACTGACTTAACATTGCGTGTTATATCGAGATCAGAATAACTCCCGAAATATTACTTTCCATCAATGAAATGTGATCGACCAACTTAATGTTTTAAATAAACGAGTTTCCCACGACTTATACCATGCATTTAACAAGCAGAACAATTTATTAATTTTTTAGAACAACGGGTCAAGCACTCCCAACATATCCGTACTTTTACATATTTATTCGAATATCTTCGCTCATAATTATTCTATCTGGACATATTATATACCATCCTAAAGCTTGTCAACTGCAGTTTAAGATGGTATCTTAAGCGATACAATCGGTTCGGAACTTAAAATGTTATCGACTGTTATCTGCCAAAAGAAACACAAAACCATATTCAACACAGGCATCCCATAAAATGCACTGACACACTATTTAAATGTACATCCATTTGGTTACAAACTGTTTTGCTATCTATTGCACTCAATAACCTCTGGATACTATACACCAGTTGTTAAATGTGTTCAGTGTTAGAGTCGATTTTTCCTGGAAAATAAACGTCACGAAACACAACGTCAATTTCTGGGAAGTGGTTTAAATATAGCGCGGCTTCACTGAAAATAACCACTGCTTTGCAAATCAAAAAATCAATACTGACTTAACATTGCGTGTTATATCGAGATCAGAATAACTCCCGAAATATTACTTTCCATCAATGAAATGTGATCGACCAACTTAATGTTTTAAATAAACGAGTTTCCCACGACTTATACCATGCATTTAACAAGCAGAACAATTTATTAATTTTTTAGAACAACGGGTCAAGCACTCCCAACATATCCGTACTTTTACATATTTATTCGAATATCTTCGCTCATAATTATTCTATCTGGACATATTATATACCATCGTAAAGCTTGTCAACTGCAGTTTAAGATGGTATCTTAAGCGATACAATCGGTTCGGAACTTAAAATGTTATCGACTGTTATCTGCCAAAAGAAACACAAAACCATATTCTACACAGGCATCCCATAAAATGCACTGACACACTATTTAAATGTACATCCATTTGGTTACAAACTGTTTTGCTATCTATTGCACTCAATAACCTCTGGATACTATACGGCAGTTGTTAAATGTGTTTTAGTGATTTTAATATTGACCCAAAGATACACTAACAAATAAAAGCTATAAAATATTTACCATAGGCATGTCGCATAGAGTGAATGGATTACATTTCATGACTTTTCAAATGTGTATAAGAAACATTTATAACAGTATAATTCAGTGGGTATTAAATGTACATTTAAATGCACAAATAAAAGCTATAAAATATTTACCATAGGAATATTTCCCATAGAGTGAATGGATTACATTTTATGACTTTTCAAAAGTGTATAAGAAACATTTATTAACAGTATAATTCATTGGGTATTAAATGTACATTTAAATGCACATTTAAATGTACATTCAAAAAGTATAAAAGGAGGAAGAATCTTAGGTTGATTCACACTTGGGTTTTTGACTTCAAGAAGACAAGACATATTTTCAAAGCTAGAAGACGATAGAAGAAAAGATGAAGAGAGCCATTGAAGAATATACTGAGACAGAGAGTGAAGTAGATAACAAGAAGCAGAGAGTAGAATCAGCAAGGGACATATACACCATTCACCCACTCCTACAAAGAACATCAAGAAAATTCCGTTCCAAATCCCATGTATGCAGAATAACCTTTAAACAATTTAATCAAAAGAATCCATTTGACACCCTTGGAAAAGTCTTTGACAGTTTGGTAGACGATATTAAAGAAGAATGTGGAGTAGAAGACAATGATCCGATGAGAATATCAGTTAACCACCCAGGATTAGAAATAGGTATATTTATTCCATTTACTAAGGCTTCGGCTATCACTGGTAACACCATATTAGATGAAATAGAAAAAGTTGTACAATCAAATGATAACTTTACTATCCATGATGGGCAATTATCTTTAGAAATAACACACACTTCTCTACCACAAGGGTCTGGGCGACATGCACCAATTTCATTTTCATCTGTTGATAAAATGGTTAAAAGTAAACAGAGTATTACTGAAATTAAAAATGTTCATGATTCAATGTGTCTCGCACGGGCCATTGTAGTGGGAAAGTGTCATGTTGATTGAGATAATTCTGAACTTTGGCAAAAGAAATGGAAAAATATTAGACGTTCTGATAGACCGACACAAGAGTTGGAAGCTAAGGCATTGATGGACAAAGCAGGTCTTGATTATAATATTCCTTGTGGATATGAAGAATATTATAAAATACAAGACCTGCTTTACCCAGAGTATGTCATCAAAATTCATCCACAGTATGCAAAAAGTGAATTTTTATTCAAACCTCCAGTTACCACCACTGATAGTAAAGTTATTCATATTTACCAACATGACCAGCATTTTGATACTATCACAACAATTACAGGGTTTTTAGGATGTCACTACTATTGTGAACTTTGCAGTAAAGGTGTCCAACAGAGAGAACGTCACATGTGCCCTTTTGGTTGTGTTTGCTATGCTCCAACAAAATGTATTCCTGAACATCCCATCACCTGTTACACTTGCAATAGACAGTTTAGAAGTCCATCATGCTATAATAACCATATCACTAGAAAGGGGAAAGAAGAAAAAACAATTTGTCAATTAGTTCAAAAACGTAAAACATGCAATTCACTAATATATCCAACAAAAGGAAAGCACATCTGTGAAGGATTCAAAAAATGCAAATATTGTCAACAAGTAGTTAATTCTGATCACCAATGTTTCATTCCAAAATACACTTCACCCGAGGATGAAAAAATACCAAACATTCCATTTGTATTTTTTGATTTTGAAACCACACAAGACAGGAGTTCATATCCCAAATTTCTGTGTTGCTCATCGTGCATGTGGGGAATGTATTTGCAAATCTATAGATCAAGAATGTATTTCCTGTGACAAATTTGGACAATGGCAATCAATATTTAAAGGGGAATCTACATTATCAGATTTTTGTGATTGGCTTTTCAGTAAGGAACATAAAGGGACAACAGCTATTGCTCACAATTTAAGAGGTTTCGATGGACAATTTATTTTAAGGCACCTCATTGAAACTGGTACAACAACTCCTGATGTAATTATGAATGGGAACAAAATTCTTTCACTTAAAGCTTGTGGTATTAGACTTATAGATTCTTTAAATTTTCTTTCAATGAGATTGGCACAATTTCCCAAAACATTTGGCTTGACAGAATTAGCAAAAGGTTATTTCCCCCATTTGGCAAACACACAAGCTTATCAAAATTACATTGGTCCTTATTTAGATCCATCATTGTATATGCCAGATTCAATGTCTCCATCAGATAGGGAAGATTTTATCAAGTGGTACAACCAAAAAATTACTAGTAATGCCAGTTTTGATTTTCAAAAAGAAATGGAACTATACTGTAAATCAGATGTAGATATTTTACGTAGGGGGTGTGGGGAATTCAGACAAAAATTTATAGATAGTGATGGCATAGATCCTTTGAGAGAAGCATTTACCTTAGCCGATGCATGTACAAAAGCTTGGAGAAAAAATTCACTTCCAGAAAACAAAATGGCAATCATTTCAGACATAGGTTACCCAGCTAAAGTCAAATACTCCATTAAAGCCATTAGATTTTTACAGACACTTGCACAGGAAGAAAACATACATATTCAACATGCACTTAATGGTGGGGAGGTTAAAATAGGGGGATATTATGTTGATGGGTTTCACAAAGACACAAATACAATCTTTGAATTTTATGGATGTATGTGGCATGGGTGCATGACATGTTATAAAGACAACAGACATGAGAAAAATCCAGTCAATTTGCTAAATTACCAAACTCTATACAACAAAACACAGGAACGCATACACCATTTAAAATCATTAGGGTATAACATGAGAATAACATGGGAACATGAACTTGATGATTTTTGCAAATCAAATCCTGAAGTAAAATCAACATTAAATTCATTTTTTCCAAACATGGATCCTATTAAACCACGTGAAGCATTATTTGGGGGGAGAACAAATGCCATTAAATTACATCATAAATAGACCAAAACACAGACAATGAAATAAAATACATAGATATCTGTTCTCTCTATCCTTATGTCAATAAACACAGAGAATATCCAGTAGGTCATCCACATATACTTACAAAAGAAAACATAAACATGAATGCTATAAGACAGTACAGGGGACTTATCAAATGTAAAGTTTTACCACCACAATCTCTACACATGCCAGTATTACCAATTCATTGCAACAAGAAAATGGTTTTTACACTTTGCAATACATGTGCAGAACAAGAATTAGACAAATGTGAACACACACCAGATCAACGCAGTATTACAGGAACATGGACATCTGTTGAACTTTTTAAAGCATTGGGAATGGGATACACATTACTTGACACTTATCAGATTTGGCATTGGGAAGAATGGTCTTCAGAAATTTACAAACATTATGTGAACAAATATTTAAAAATGAAACAAGAAGCCAGTGGATATCCAGATTGGGTGAAAACAGAAACAGACAAAGATACATTTAAGAAAGACTATGCACAAATTGAAAACATACGTTTGGAAAATATTGAAAAAAATCCAGGACAAAGATCATTTGCTAAAACCATGTTAAACTGTTTATGGGGGAAAAGTACACAAAACAATTTAAAAACAAAAACAGAATACATACAAGACCCATCCAAATATTTTGACCTGATACAAGATAAAGACATCATTATTAAAAATGTTGAATTGTTTGATCATGATAAATGCATTTTAGTCACTTACACAAAATCTACAGATGTTTATGAACCTCACAAATCAGCTAATGTTGCAGTTGCCTCTTTTGTCACAGCTTATGCACGAATGGAATTATATAAAGTAATAGGACGTTTGGGTAGACGGGTATTATACTTTGACACAGACAGTTGTATTTACATCCATAACCCCTCACTTTGGAATCCACAAATTATAAACAGTAGGTTAGGTCAATGGACAGATGAACATCCAGATGCAAAAATTATTGAATATGTAGGTTTAGGTCCCAAAAATTATGGTTACAAATACATTAAAGATGGTCAAATACACACATCATGTAAAGTTAAAGGAATCACATTAGACTACAATACATCACAAAAAGTCAATTTTGAATCCATGGTGGAATGTGTACAAGACAGACATAATTACAAAATGAACATTGAATACACACATAGAATTAAACGCAACAAGAACAGACAAGTCACAAGTGGAAGACAAACCAAAACATTCAGATCTGTGTACACAAAACGTTTTGTAGTGGATAAATATGACACAAGACCTTATGGGTTTAAGGTATAAAAATTACTCTTCAGATTCCTCATTTCAAGTTTGAACAAGACCAGACATGTCACAATTGAATTACAAACCAAAACATTCAGATCTGTGTACACAAACCATTTTGTAGTGGATAAATATGACACAAAACCTTATGGGCCTAAGGTATAAAAGAACCCTTCAGATTTCTCATTTCAACTTTGAACACTGAGCAGGCAAGATGTCTCTACCACTCAATCCTACTTATCCCATATACTTGTCAGAGTTAAGAAGACTTTCAAGTTTTAGTATGACTACAAATCCTATTTTAAAATCCAAGAAAGAAGACTTAGCTAAAGCTGGATTTTTCTATGTGGGAGATGGTAAAGTAAAATGTTTTGTATGTGGACAGGGTTTAATGAATTGGGAAGAAAAAGATATTCCTTTGCAAGAACATGTTAAGTGGTCACCAAATTGTTCTTATATTCAACTGATAAGAAATTGTCAATTATACAATCCACCAACAAGTATGCAAACACCCCCAGATAAAATATTATCAGTGATGGATTATGGATTCACTTTAAATCAAATATTTTCAACAATGAAAAAATATGATAAGTGTTTAGATGATTTTCCAGATTCTAAGTCTTTATTTGCACTCATGGTGCTAAATGATCAAAGTACATCATTTAGTACCATAATTGCAAGACAAGCTGCAGGACAATTCAAAACTAAGTTAGATAAAATGTTTTCAGATAATGCAGGAAATGATTTTCCTGACCGTCCTGATGTACAAAGTGCATACTGTAATATAGTACCTGATGCACAAAATACATCAGAAGAGACAAAAGAATCATCACTTTGATTTCAACCATGGAACCAGTAAGACATATCTTAGACAACAAGATTACACGTAAGGCATTATTATATGCATTTCAATTGATCACTCCTGGTTATCTAACAGTAACAAAAGAGTTTATTCATAATCAATTGGGAAAAGATGAAATGTATGGGGAATTTTGTAATGCATTACAAATCATGAATGCTTTTTACAAAGATAATATAGAAAATATTTGGACAAGAGTTGTGTGGGGTAATATAATTTATGATAAAGAAATCATTAATTACTTGTATAGACAATGTGTACCACAAATAGATAGAAGAATAGATTCTTCAGAAACTTTATTTGAGTTAAAAGCACCCTTAAAACGAATACCTACTAAAAGACATGAAGAAGGTATGGAATCAGAAAGTATATAAGTGAGTGATTTGACAAAAACTTTTTCACACAAATACAATTATGGCATCGAGTGAATGTTTATTGTTTCAACACCCCTGTAATATCTTTATTTCGGGACCTAGTGATTCAGGAAAAACAGAATTTGTCAAAAAGCTTATTGATATGAAACATGACTTATTTCAAATTCCCCCACAAAAAATTATTTGGTGTTATAAAGAATGGCAAAATACATATACTTTACTTAAAGAAAGTGAAAATATTAAATTCATAGATGGTATCCCTGATGATGAAAATGAAATTGTCAGTGATGTCACTATTCCCCATCTTGTAGTTTTTGATGATATGTTAGGAGATAAAGATGAAGAAAAAATTAAATTATGGTTCACACGAAAAGGACATCATAGAAATGCAAGTGTCATTTACATTACACAAAATATGTTTCAACAATCTAAATCTAGTCGTACCATAAGTTTAAATGCACATTATATGATTTTATTTCAAAATACCAGAGATAAAGGACAAATTAAAGTATTGGCAAATCAAGTTCAATTACCACATTTAAATGCATGTTATCAAGATGCAACAAGTATTGATCATGGTTATTTATTAATTGATTTTCATCCTAGAACTCCTGAGTCTTTGAGATTAAGAACTGATATTTTTCATCCTTGGGTAACACAAAATGAAAGTGGTCCCATCATTTATACAAAACTATAAATTCCCCATGTTCTAATGAGTTGGTGTTAGTGAGTCAAAGTTTGTCAACGTCTACACATCATCATGGTATCATTCATACAATCTTTGGAACAACTTGGTCAAGAAACAAGTCCATTTGCAAGACAAAAATTATTTAAGAAAGGTTTTAAGAAAATTTTAAAATGGTTTACATTAGCAAGTAGAATCATACTTAATAAGAAAATTAAATTGCCAAAACAAACTTTAACCTACATGGATAAACATAAACAAGATCTTGAACAACTTGCAAATCCCAGAGTTGATCTTGCAACAAAACGAAACATTATTTTAAAACCAGGAGGTGGTGGATTTTTTGGTGGTGTTATCATTCGTAATTTAATTCGATGGGATGGTCACAAAACAAGTAGATCATTCTATTCACCATTCAAAAAAACAAAGAGTAAGAAACGAAAGTCACCTAAAAGGAAACGAAAATCCCCTAAGAAAAGATCAAATAATTCATCAAGTTCTAGAGAGATAAAAAATCAACGAAAGGTAGGACCTAAATATATGTACACAAATTTCGAAATTGCACCTCATAGATCTCCATCTACAAAAACAAAAGCATTACTTGTGAAAAATCTTCAAAGACAAAGAAAAGTATCACCACTTAAGTTAACACGTGTAGTGTCAATAACAAAAGATGGTGTTAAAAATCATGAACCAATGTATTCTGTAATAAAACCAAGTCAAAATGTACTGCATGACCCAATGGGTTCTAGACAAAATACACAACATGTACCATTAAAAGAAAAGATTCCCACAATGGCACGTTTTACAGCTTTAAATACACCTAAACCTGTTAAAGGGATAAGGTCTTACTTTAAATAATATAAAGTTTTTTGCACATGTATATATATAAATAGCATTACATTTTTATATTTGTTTCATTTAATCATTAGATTCTATAAGAGCAAGATGGTGAGACAAAATAAGAAACAAAAAATTCCTTTAGTTAAAAAATATGGTGGTATGTTAATAGGTTTAAGTCAAACTCCTCCAGCATTTCAAAAACAAATTATGAAAAATGCACCTAAAGAATTAATTAATTGTGTGTCAGAATGCTGTCATAATCTTTTAAAAGGCAACATACATCTAACAAAAAGTCAGAAACAAAAATTACATCCAAAGCGTCAACAACTACGAGCGCTCGCTAGTAAATCAATAACTCTTAAAAAGAAAAAACAAATTTTAAATCAAAAAGGTGGTTTTTTACCATTACTTGGTTTACTTTGACCTGCTATAGGAGTTGCAACAAATCTTGCAAATAAATTAGTCGATAAAATATGAAAAAGATGGCTATTGTACCTTATCAAATGTTAGAAGATATGCAATGTTTTAGAAATGAAAAAGCTCAAAGACCAAGATTACCCCCTAACCCACGAGTTACAAATACTGCACAACTTCAAAATGATTTATCATCTGTGTTAGGAAATTCAGAGTTGTCCGAAAGTGAGAAAGAACAAAAGTATGGGGAAACTTTACAAAAATTTCAAATGTCACATAAGAAAGCATTACAACCAACATTGGTTCCATTGCCTGAGTCAGGAGAAAAATCATTATTTTTACGAGATCGTATTATAGAAAGTGTCCCTGTTACAATGAGACGTAAAGCAACTTCATTATTATCTGCTTTATCATCTCATCCACACATGAGTTGGGATGATCAGGGTGTATTAAGTTACGATGGAGAAGTCATAAAAGGTTCAAATATCATAGATTTAGTGAATGATGTTCTTAGACACCGAAAAGGTTTTAAACCGAGTGGATGGGAAATGTTTAGTCGTGGATTAAAAGATATAAATATCCCTCAAGATTTTGTTGGTAATCGTGAACGTTGGTTATGGATGAATAGACAACCTATACCCAAACCCAGTAAATATCAAAGTTCTCCAGAAGATAGTTGGTCTGAAACTCCTCAATCACCCCCTCCAAAACGTAAAGTTCGTCGAGGTCATAGAGTGCAGTGGAGTGAAGACACACCAAAGTCAGCACTAAAGCGTAAATTGACAAAACGTAGATTATCTGAAAAATGGGAAGCTTATTGAATGATTTATTATCTGAAATATATTACAATACAAAACATCCTGCTGGTTATGGTGGTATACAAAAATTGTACAAAGCAGCTCATAGTAAAGATAATTCCATCACAATTGATCAAGTGAAAAAATGGTTGAAAGGAGAAAGAACTTATACTTTACATAAACCCATCCGTAAAAAATTTTCAAGACGTAAGACTATAGTGGGTGGTATTGATCATCAATGGCAGATTGATTTAGCAGACTTACAAAGTTTACAATCTTACAATGACCAATTTCGTTATTTAGTTTGTGTTATTGATGTATTTTCCAAATATGCATGGGTAATACCCATTCACAATAAATCAGGAGAGACCTTAACAAAATCTTTTCAGAGTATTTTGAAAACTTCTGGACGTAAACCATTATCATTACAATCTGATAAAGGTTCTGAATTTAAAAATAAAGATGTACAAAAATTTTTAAAGAAACAAAACATTCATTTCTTCACAACAGAAAATCCTGAAACCAAAGCTAGTATTGTTGAACGTTTTCAACGTACATTGAAAACACGAATGTGGAAATATTTTACACACAAACGTACATTAAGGTACATTGATGTGTTGGAAAATTTAGTTGATGGATATAATCATAGTTTTCATCGAAGTATTCAGAGAACTCCTGCTTCAGTATCATTAGAAAATGAAGTAGAAGTATCTCAACATTTGTATGGTAAAAAAAAGTCTAAAAAGAAAAAAATACAATTTAAAGTTGGTGATATAGTACGTATTAATAAAACCAAAGGTACATTTGAAAAAGGGTATTTACCAAATTGGACAAAAGAGTTATTTAAAATTACTCATGTAAAACATACAATACCACCCACTTATAAACTTGAAGATATGGGTGGTGAAAATATACAAGGGACATTTTATCCACAAGAAATTCAAAGTATAAAAGATGATAAAAAATATATAATTGAAACAATTCTTAATAGACGGTCAAGACGTGTGGGAAAGAAAATTATTAAAGAACTTGAAGTACATTGGGAAGGTTATCCAAAGAAATTTGATAGTTGGATAGCAGAATCAGATTTGATATAAAAAGAATATGTCATTAAATGAAACTTCATTACCTAATGAAACCACAAGTGTTGATGTACAAAGTCAACAAAGTCAACAATTTAAAATTTGTGGAAATCGTGTTGCAAAAAATCAAGTCACTTATTTCACACAGATTATTATCATTTATGGTATTATAATTACTGCCATTGCACATTTGAGTTTACAAAGCCCTGATAAAGAATTGTGGTTAGTGTTATTAAGTAGTTCATTAGGATATATTCTTCCAAGTCCAGGTTTAAAATATTTGAAACAACCACAAGATAAGAAAAATGAATTCATTTTACGTAACACTTCTGAGTGATAGTTCTATGGATATGTTTCCAAGTAATAGCCAATGTTGTTTTCAAACACAATTATCTAAACCCATTCATGTTGATAAAGAACATTGGGAAGTGGGATTAGTTGAAGTAATTTTACCTTCGGAAGCAAAAAATATTACAGATGAAGAATCTGTTTTTAAAATCATTGTGACAGATAGCAAAATATCAAATCGTATTAATAAAACGAATTTGAAACATACATTACACAAAGGTGTTGCTGTTGTTGAATTAAATATTTTATCAGGTGCATATTTAAATGGCGCTCATGTCATAGATGCAATGCAAACAGAAATTCAAGAAAAACTTGGAGACACTTTTAAATCATTTGATGTATTATTTCATGTTGGATTTTCAACTCTCCAAGGGCGTGTAAAAATAGTAGGAAATAGTATTGGGAAAGTGGGTATTGAAATGTCAGAAAGTTTATTACAAAAAATGGGATGTAAAGACAATATTTTTCCTGTCATTTTTCCCAACACATCAAAAGGTGCATTTAAATATAATGTGGACTTAAATGTGGATTTCAATCAAATCTTTATTTATTCTGACATAGCAGATTATACATTTTTAGGTGATATTGAAGCACCTATTTTACGTGTGATTCCATTTGAATCACATAAAGAGTCTCTACATACTCATATAGAATTTGATAATGTACATTACGTACCAGTATCAAAATCTTATTTTGATCAGATTAGTATAAATATAAATGGGAACACTGGTAAACCCATTCAGTTTGCAAG
The DNA here is from genome assembly GCA_031216915.1 of Pictodentalium vernedei. Classification (NCBI taxonomy): domain Eukaryota; kingdom Metazoa; phylum Mollusca; class Scaphopoda; order Dentaliida; family Dentaliidae; genus Pictodentalium; species Pictodentalium vernedei. The sequence continues at coordinate 110,571,332 of CM062296.1, read as the reverse complement.
TGGCAAGACAGTTGTCAAGTTGCATTTTAGACAGAGACATAAATTAAATTTGTAAAAAATGATGCCGGTGTATCAAGGTGTACCACGGCAATATGGATATGGATTAGGGTCTATTTTTCGCACAGCAATAAGAACAGCTTCACCATTTATAAAACCAATTGCAAAAAATGCATTTCAAACATTAAAGAGAAATGGATTAAGACATGGTTTAGAAATAGCAAATGAATTGATAAAAAAACGTAAAGCGCCTAAAGACATTTTATTAACTCATGGAAAAGATCTTTTGAAATCATTTGGTGAATCTGCTTTAGGTATAAAAAGACAAAAACAAGAACGAAAACGTCAGTCTGTGGTTCGTTCTCGTAGAGCTAAGACACGTCAAAGACAAGCTTATTCAAAACGAAAATCAAGACCACTTGATATATTTGATAAAAATCATGATGTTACATGGATCTTGCGAACATTTTGGTAGTAGTTTTGATCCAGATAATGTATCACCAACATCAAGTGGTATAGAAAATATTGGTGAAATTGAACAATTTCCTATTGCATCTTTAAATAATTCTTCACCAATAGAATTTTTAATTCCAAGACAAACAACCAAGTGGTTAGATCTTGCAGCATCTACACTTGAAGTTCAATTTAAAATTACAAAACAAGATGGGAGTGTTTTGGGTGGAGATACACAAATTGCTCCTATCAATAATTTTTTTCATAGCATGTTCAGTAAAATTGATGTTACACTGAATGGCAATCTTATCACCACCAATACAGATCTTTATCCTTATAGAGCATATTTTGAGAATTTTCTTAGTTATTCAAAAGATGTGAAAAAAACACATCTAGCTGCTAGTGAGTTGTGGTATAGAGATACTCCTGGACACCTCACAGAAACTAGTAAAGCTTCGTCTAACAAAGGTTTGACTGAGCGAGCTAAAATAATTGGTGGTAGCAAAAATGTACAACTAAGAGGAAAACTGCATTTAGATCTGTTTGTGCAAGATAAGTATTTACCAAATGGAGTTGAGATGAGAATTAAATTGCATTGCGCTCCAACTAAATTTTGTTTGATTGGTAGTGAACATGGAAAAATAGAAATTCAAAAAGCCATATTCAGAATACCGGCATTGGATTTATTTTCAAAATTTGCGAATGATCTTAATGCACAAATAGATCGAACAAATTATAAAATGCCCATAAGACGTAGTGAAATTAAAACTTTTACTATTGGAAGTGGTCTTCGTTCAAAAATAGAAGACTATCTGTTTCATAAACAGATGCCAAAACGAATTATTCTTGGTTTAGTTAGTAATAGAGATATAAATGGAGATATTGGCAGTAATCCATTTAATTTTCAACATTTCGATTTGAATAAGTTGGAAATCACAATAGATGGACATTCCATTAAAGCACGTCCCTTTGAACCGAATTTTGAAGGTGGACTTTATCTAAATTCATATTTATCATTGTATGAAGCTATGGGGTATTTTGGACAAAATCAATCATTTAATTTATCTTTGCAGGATTATGCAAAAGGGTATACCCTTTGGGGTATTGATTTGACACCTGATCAGAGTAGTAGTGGGCCCTTGGCTCACCCAATAAAGTCTGGCAATCTTAGGTTTGAACTTCAGTTTGCTCAAGCTCTTCCAGAGGTGATCAACGTTGTTGTCTATGCAGAATTGATAGTGAGATAGAAATCAACAAATTCAGAGAAGTGATATTTGACTATTAAACAAGATGAGTCAGTGTGAACATTGCAAGATGTGTAAAGAAAAAATACAAACATTATTTCAAGAATGTGTAGTGATAGAACTGACAAAATCCATTCAACAGAAAATGAAAAATATCTGTGAAGAAGAAAATCGAACCAACACAACAACATTAATAGATATGAACATTGCAGAGTGTTTACAGAAAGTGTGTCCAGTGACTATACTATATAATCTACACAAGAGAGCAAGAAAAATAAACTTATTAGAATATTGTGCTCATATAGACTTTGAAATAGACTGCCAAAAAGACATTCAAAAGTGGGCAGATTTAGTTAAAAGAGACTGGTCATATTATACAGGATATCTTGATTAATGGCTCCGTGCCAGCCTTTTTCAAGGCTAAGAAGATGGAAACCATACAATTACAAACTATACTTGACAGTTCTCAAAGGTTATCATCCTTAAAAGGAAAAGTGTGTTCAAAAGACTTGTTACCAAAACGAAAACCTAAACACAGACAAGCATATATTGTGAACACAAATTCATCAAAAGAACCAGGAGAACATTGGATAGCAATATATTTTAAAGACAATCATTCTGCTATCTACTTTGATTCATATGGTTTACCACCATTAGATAGAGACATATACAATTTCATAGTGAAAAATACAGATTCCTGGACAATAAATACAATGAGACTACAAAGTGAATTTACTGTTGTGTGTGGAATGTACTGTATATTTGCTTTAGATCATCTTGCAAGAGGATATGATTTAGAGACAGTTCTTACTATCAAATTTGATCCAAGAAATTTCCAAGAGAATGATAGAGATGTTCGACGATGGTTTGAGCAAACTTATAGACATTATTTGAAATAACTGTAATAAATATCAGGTGTCAAAACAATCCCACAGAGGTAATTTTTTACATCTTTTAGTTTTTTAAGTTTTTTATTAAAAGTCAATCATCTATTATATAATTTTCGCCAGACATTTGTGTAAACAGAGAGATAGGGTTTTTTAGTTATTTTTTATATTTGTTTCAAAATCAGATCACTTGAGTGATATCAGTTTTTTATCTGACTCCCAAGATTGTTTTCAAAAAAACAATCTTGGGTATCAAATAAAAAAGCTAGCATAAAAAAGAATCTTGATGTAAATAGGTTTTCTCATGGATAGGCAAACTCAGATCTCGGTGTATATATGTTCAGATTTCATTTCAATATAATGATTCAACTTTAAATACAGTTTTGTCTTTTGTTAAAACCTCTGTGATAGTTTTGTCGAATTTGTTAGGTTAGTCCTATAATCCCTTTTTTATCACCGTGTCCCTATTATTTCCCAACAGTAAAAAAGAGTTAAGAGTCACTTCTCTTTTTCACTGTGAGTATTAGGCTTTAATATTGTATGCATACTTATCAAAAACTTTCATAGTGTAACCTGATATACAGTTTATACTGTAGAGATAATTTTGATTGCTAAACATACAATGAATACTATTCTTACTATAGAAAAAACAACTATCACAGAGAGTTCGACCACAACGCGAATCCCTAAGTTTTTTTATTTTGTGCATGTGTTCTTGTGTTTTATTGTAAGCATAATTTCCTTATGCTCACAATAAAACACAAGAAGACATGCACAAAATTGCCCCATTTATAGAAGTTGTATACACAGGGTGGAGAGATGACAAAACCCAAAACCATATGGATAACCCCTAATATAAAATGATTTTAAATTAATATAGACATTGGGTCACACTCTAGGGAGGGAACTGTTTTTTGTCTTTTCATAACAAAGACTTGATTGTGTACATGAGAAGATCTCTTTTTAATAGTGTGGTTGGCCCTTAGAAGGGCCGTTTTTTAAAAATCTTCAGTTCCGTAGAGAGCTGTTTGGTAAAGCCATCTCTGCTTCGGTGAAGAATTCACCTTCCCACACGTCTATAGTTGTTGGTAACATATCTTCATCTGTAAAGCAATCTTGTTCCCAGGGATAACTTCGTCCTACAAGAGCTTCTTCCTGCATATATACGGGGAGATTAAATCAGTGCTTTGGTCGATTCTTGTACTGGATCTCCCCGAACGGATGAGTGGCGGCTTTGACGAATGGGTGGTCTTCAATCTTCTTAAGTTGTTCTTCCATCGAAAGTGTTGCCGACCACCACTTTCTCAAAGCCAAGGCGAATTCTTTATCAGCTCTCTGCCTCTTGGTTCTCTCATAACTCTCTACGGAACTGTAATTGATCTTCGTTGGCTCCATGTCTTTTTCCTCTCTGTCAAAGATGATTTTCTTTAGTCAGACGATGAAATGTATCCAAATCCTCAACTCACCTTCTTTCTATAGACAATCTGAGGATCGACAATGCACTGAAGAACTCTCATGCGACAATTCGATCGAGTGCGGGAATAAATCCAGGTCTGGGGTACATAAAATATTTCCTTATAAAATAAAAACTTGCAAAATAGAAAAATAATTTGCAAACACAAAAAATATTTTCTAAGAAAATATATTTTGTGTTTGCAAATTATTTTTACAAAAAGCTTTTTCATAATTTGTGAAAATAAATTTGCAAACACAAAATATATTTTCTAAGAAAATATTTTTTGTGTTTGCAAATTATTTTTCTATTTTGCGAAACACAAAAAACAAAAAATATTTAAGCTAAACAAAAATGATATTGCAAACCACAAAAACATTTAAGCTAAACAAAAAATTAATTTGCAAACTACAAAAAATAAATTAATGTACAGTGGAAACTTATAAGCCAGAAATGTACTATAGGATCTGGTCATAAAGCATGATGCGGAGGCATTATAGACCAAAGCATGATGCGGAGGCATTATAGACCAAAGCATTTTTAACACTGAGTTTTCCATAAGGTCCATTGCCTTAGTGTTAAATTGTGAAACTTATAGGCCAAAACTTATAGACCAAAATGTCTGTAACTTATAGACCAAACATGTATGCACTGTGCCACCAGTGCATACATGAATGCACTGTGCCACCAAGAATGCACACAATCAAGTCTTTGTTATAAAAAGACAAAAAAACCAGTTCCCTTATCCTCCAGTGATAAACTTATAAGCAAAAATGTACTATAAGAGCTGGTCATAATGCATGATGGGGAGCCACTCGGGACCCAAGATCTGCTTACTTCTAGACCCAAGATACGAAACTTCTAGACCCAAGAACTTCTAGACCCAAGAACTTATAGGGACAAACCTGAATGCACTGTGCCACCAGTGCATTCAGGTTTGTCCCTATAAGTTCTTGGGTCTAGAAGTTCTTGGGTCTAGAAGTTTCGTATCTTGGGTCTAGAAGTAAGCAGATCTTGGGTCCCGAGTGGCTCCCCTAACTACTGGTGTCAAACTTTTGTTATACAATGCACATCACCACATTCATTCATTCATTTTTAAAAAGTGGCTAGTCTCTTATTTTTGTTATTTTCTTTGTGTTTTAATCTAAAATCAAGGAGAAATAATTGGATTGTTTCCCAATTATTTGTACGCCGTGTTTTGGTGGTTCACGATCGGTGGTTGTATAATCCGCCGACCTCCCCCAAGGAAAGTGAAAAAATTATTTGATTTTTGAGGGGAAATTTAGTGATATATCCTGTTACGCTCTGAGTAAAAAATCTATTGTGTCTGTAAATTTTTTTCGAGTGGAATGACAGTTATGGATAAGACTTTCCTCTGTTGGGGACCACGTCACCGCTGACTGCCACGTTAGAGGGAAAGAATATCACTGATGAAGTCTTTCACACGCTTTTTTCCCACTGGTTAGATTCAGATGGGAGAAAAATTGAAATGAAAAAAGTTAAACCAATTTGGTTTGAATACATTTTCTGAATATTGTTTCTGAATAAGAAAATGATTTTCAGCGAAAGTATAATAGGCGGGGTGGGGGAGGGATGGTTCACACATGGTTTGGAGTTAACAAGACTGAAAGACCTGATTTTGATCTCCTCTGACGAATAAAAAAAGATGAAGCGGTCATTAGTAGACTACAGTGATTCAGATGACAGTGTTGCAGAACATGTTGTGGCAGCAAAAAACAGAGGTTGACTGCTAAGAATACAAACTCCATATGGAGATTGTATTCTATTCACTCTAAGTTATTGCGGCAATCCAGAAAATTTCACTCAGAATCCCATATGTGTGAAGTGACTTTGAATCAATTCAATGTCAACAATCCATGTGAGTTTCTAAGTAAAATGTTTCAATCAATGGTGAAGATGTAAAAAAGGAATGTGGTATACAAGACAACGACCCCATGAGGATATCCATCCACCATCCAGGTGTTGAGGTAGGTATTTTTATTCCTTTTACAAAGGCTATGGGGGTAAATGTTAAAACAGTGTTAGATGAAATTGAAAAAGTTATTCAATCAAATGAGAATTTTACTATCCATGATGGTAAATTATCTTTAGAAATAACACACACTTCACTACCACAAGGGTCGGGACGAAATGCACCCATTTCATTTGCATCTGTTGGTAAAATGGTTAAAAGTAAACAGAGTATTATTGAAATTAAAATGTCAATGATTCTATGTGCTTTGTACGTGCCATTGTAGTGGGAAAATGTCATGTTGATAAAGATAATTCAGAACTTTCGGAGAAAAAATGGGACAAAATAAAAAGATCCAACAGACCGTCACAAGAAAATGAGGCAAAGGCGTTAATGGACAAAGCAGGTCTTAGTTATAATAAACCTTGTGGATATGAAGAGTATTGTAAAATTCAAGGGGTACTCTCCCCAGAGTATGTAATTAAAATTCACCCTACAATTTGCCAAAGAAACGTTCATATTTGAACCACCACAAACTACAAAAGAGAGTAAAGTTATTCATATCTATCACCATGACCGTCATTTCGACACCATCACAAAAATCACAGGGTTTTTAGGGTGTGTTTACTATTGTGAATATTGCAATGTAGGCTATAGTAACAGAGAACGTTATAGATGCCCGAAAGGCTGTGTTTGCTATTCTCCACTGCCGTGTACATCTGAATATTCTGTTCATTGTTACACTTGTAATAGATATTTTGTAAGTTCATCTTGTTATAAAAATCATACAACTCTATTACAGAACCAAGAAAAAACTATTTGTCAGTTAGTTAAGAAATGTCTATCATGTAAAATGCAAATATATTCAGGGAGCGGAGAACACATGGCTTCAAGAAATGTCAATATTGCCATCAATTAGTCAAAAGCGAACATTATTGTTTCATTCCAAAATACAAACCACCCAAGAAAGACAAAATGCAGAAAGTACCCTTTGTGTTTTATGATTTTGAAATAACTCAAGACTCAGGTCTCCACACCCCAAATTACTGTGTTGCACACCGTGCATGGGGGGGGGGAGTGTATTTGCAAGCCTCTAGATCAAGAATGTATTTTTTGTGAGAAAGTTGGAAGAAGGGAATATATTTTTAAAGGAGAATCTACTTTGAGTGATTTTTGCAATTGGCTTTTCAGTAAGGAACATTTAGATACAACAGCTATTGCTCATAATTCAAGAGGGTTTGATGCACGATTTATCTTCAGACATCTCATTGAAACTGCTACATCAAAACCCGATGTCATCATGAATGGAAACAAAATTATTTCTCTGAAAGCTTGTGGTGTTAGACTCATTGATTCATTGAGTTTCCTTTCTATGAGATTGGCACAATTCCCTAAAAGATTTGGTTTAAGTGAACTAGCAAAAGGTTATTTTCCTCATCTGGCAAACACAAAATCATATCAAAACTACATTGGACCTTATTTAGATGCAACATTGTACATGCCTGAGTCTATTATGCCCCCCCCCCCCCCCCCCCCCCCCCCAGTCAGGGATGATTTTATTAAATGGTACAATCAAAAATTTACTAGCAATGCTACTATTTTCAATTTTGCCAAAGAAATGGACATGTACTGTAAGTCTGATGTGGATATATTATGTAGAGGGTGTGGCGAATCCAGAAAACAATTTATCGAATGTGATGGGAAAGATCCTTTCAGGGAGGCTGTAACATTAGCTGATGCTTGTAATAAAGCTTGTCAGAAAAATTAAATGCCAGAAAACAAAGTTGGTCTCATTTCAGACATAGGGTATCCTACTGCCGTTAGATATTCCATGAAAGCCATTAGATTTTTACAGCTACTAGCTCAAGAAGAAGGCATACGCATACGACATGCACTAAACGGTGGAGAAATAAAAATTGGAAATTATTATGTAGATGGTTTTCACAAAGAGACAGATACAATCTATGAATTTTATGGATGTATGTGGCATGGATGTGAAACTTGCTATCCTGACAGATTTGAGAAAAACCTAATCAATTCACAATTCTATCAATCTCTGTACAACAAAACACAAACACGCATAAAACATTTCAAATCATTGGGGTATAATATACATGTAGTCTGGGAGCACGATTTGGATCATCTATATAAATCAGATCCTGAAGTTCAAGCCTCTTTAGATACATTTTCCCACACATGGACACAATTAAACCACGAGAAGCATTATTTGGCGGGAGAACAAATGCCATTAAATTACACTACGAAATTGACGAAAACACAGACACAGAAATTAAATATATAGATATCTGTTCACTTTACCCATATGTGAACAAACACAGGGAATATCCAGTGGGACATCCAGTTATACTCACAAAGGAAAACATAGACACTGGCAAAATAAGACAATACAGAGGACTCCTTAAATGTAAAGTTTTACCACCTCAAAATCTTTTTTTGCCAGTTTTACCTATTCATTGTAATAAGAAAATGACATTCACACTTTGTAAAATGTGTGCAGAACACAAATTAGATCAGTGTAAACACACACCAGAACAACGTGCACTTGTAGGTACATGGACATCTGTTGAACATTGCAAAGCATTGGATTTGGGGTACACTCTTCTTGACACTTATCAGATTTGGCATTGGGATGAATGGTCTTCAGAGATTTACAAATATTATGTGAACAAATATTTAAAAATGAAACAAGAAGCTAGTGGGTTTCCAGATTGGGTGAAAACAGAAACAGACAAAACAAAATTTAAAAACGATTATGCACAGATTGAAAATATCTATTTAGGAAAAGTTGAAAAAAACCCAGGAAAAAGATCATTTGCCAAAACCATGTTAAATTGTCTCTGGGGGAAAAAATGCACAAAACAATATAAAAACTAAACAAAATACATAAATGAACCATCAGAATATTTTGAAATAATACAGAACAAATACAAAATTGTGAAGAATGTGGAATTTTTTGACCGTGATCAGTTTGTTTTAGTAAACTACGTTGACGCTACAGATGTTTACAATCCACACAATTCAGCCAATGTTGTTGTAGCTTCATTTGTCACAGCCTATGCACGTATGGAATAAAACAAAGTTTTAGAACAATTAGGAACACGAGTTTTATATTTTGACACAGACAGTCGTATCTACATACTTAAACCATCACTTTGGAATCCAGAAATTGTAAATAGTAGATTAGGGCAGTGGACAGATGAACACCCGGGGGCAAAAATCACAGAGTTTGTGGGTTTAGGCCCGAAAAATTATGGATACAAATATATTAAAGATGGAGAAGTACACACCACATGTAAAGTTAAGTGTATCACATTAGATTACATGACATCACAAAAAGTTAATTTTCAAAGCATGACTGAGTGTGCACGAGACAGAGAGAATTACAAATTAAACATTGAATATACACATAGAATTAAACGTAACAAAGATAGACAAGTCACAAGTGAAGCACAAAGCAAAACATTCAGATCTGTTTACACAAAACGTTTTGTTGTCGGTAAATTTGACACACTCCCCTATGGGTATAAGATATAAATATTCGTCACAAAAAAACTTGGTTCGACTTTGAACAGGGAGCAGGGAAGATGTCTCTACCACTTAATCCTACATATCCTATATACTTATCAGAGTTAAGAAGACTTTCGAGTTTTAGTATGACTACAAATCCTATTTTACAATCCAAGAAAGAAGATTTAGCTAAAGCTGGGTTTTTCTATGTAGGAGATGGTAAAGTAAAATGTTTTGTATGTGGACAAGGTTTACATAATTGGGGAGAAAAGGATATTCCTTTACAAGAACATGTTAAGTGGTCGCCAAATTGTTCTTATATTCAATTGATAAGAAATTGTCAATTATATAAACCACCCACATGTATGCAAACATCTCCAGATAAAATATTATCAGTGATGGATTATGGATTCACTTTAAATCAAATATTTTCAACAATGAAAAAATATAACAAGTGTCAAGATGATTTTCCAGATTCTAAATCTTTATTTGCACTCATGGTACTAGATGATCAAAGAACAACATTTAGTACCATATTTGCAAGAAAATCACCAGGACAATTCAAAACTAAGTTGGACAAAATGTTTACAGATAATGTAGAAAATGATTTTCCTGGCTGTCCTGATGAACAGAGTACATGGTGTAATGTATTACCTAATGCACAAAGTACATCAGAACAGACAAAGGAATCATCGGTTTGATTTCAACCATGGAACCAGTAAGACACATCTTAGAAAACAAGATCACATGTAAGGCATTATTATATGCATTTCAAATGATCACTCCTGTTTATCTAACAATAACAAAAGAATTTATTCATAATCAATTGGAAAAAGATGAAATGTATGGGGAATTTTGTAATGCATTACAAATCATGAATGCTTTTTACAAAGATAATGTAGAAAATATTTGGACAAGAGTTATGTGGGATTTTATTATTTATGATGAACAAATCATGAATTATTTATACAGACAATGTATGCCACAAATAGATCAGAGTTCTTCAGAAACTTTATTTGAATTAAAATCACCCTTAAAAAGAAAACCCACTCATAGAATTGAAGAAGCTATGGAAACAGAACGTATATAAGTTAGTGTTTTGACAACACTTGCTCACAAAAAAATAATGTCACCAAGTGAATGTTTATTGTTTCAACACCCTTGTAATATCTTTATTTCAGGGCCTAGTGGTTCAGAATAACTCTTAAAAAGAAAACAATTAAAGTTGGCGACACAGTACGTATTAAAACCAAACATACATTTGAAAAGGGGTATTTACCAAATTGGACAAAAGAATTATTTAAAATCACCCATGTAAAACATACACACCCAATCACTTATAAACTTGAAGATATGGGTGGTGAAAATATGCAGGGGACATTTTATCCACAAGAAATTCAAAGTGTAAAAGATGATAAAAAATATATCATTGATTCGGTTCTCGTACAACGTCCTAGACGTGTTGGTAAGAAACTCATCAAGGAACTTAAACAACATTGGGAAGGGAATCCAACACACTTCTTTAACAACTGTAAAATATCCCTGCAGTTCGCACATACCCACTACCATCCATTGGCCGACCACCACCATACCTCATATCACCTTGTCTGTACACCTCTGTATGCATCCAATGGTACGAAACGCCCTAGTAAAAAAATGTCTGCGGGAGGCTCATAGTCTGATCAGCAATAAGGGATGTAGATGGAGAAGCAATCAGTCCGGAAGCATGGAAGGCAGGTCGCCAGGCGATCTGGCAGGTAGGTGGACAGGGAGTGAGGATGATAGACAGTCATGCAAGCTGGTTGGCATGCAAGGATACACTCAAGAATGTGGGAAAGCTAGGAGGCAGGCAGTCAGGCTGGTAGGCACGTGGGATGCTAGACAGCGAATGGGGCAGGGTGACATGCCAAGATCAGCATACCAGGTATGCCGGCTGGCAAATGGGGTGAAAGCCAAAACAGGCAGACAGGCAAACAGCACAGGATGTCTAACGCTGTCAGGCAGACAGGAAGATCGGCTGATCGGTGTGCGAGTGGGTAGTATGGCTGGAAGGGTAGACAAGAGGTGCATGTAGGATGCCATGTAGGTTAGTAGGCAAACAAGGAATGGCTGTAGTTGAGCAGTAGGTGTTTAATTAGGTAGCATTGTCGGAAGAAGGCGGGGAGACCAGGTCAGGTCAATGTTTTAAGACGGACTAGCAGAGTGGTAGGTAGTATGGAAAGCATGCAACATACTGATATGCAGGCAGACAATGGCAAAAGACGGGGTGACAGATATGAAAACTGCATAGCAGGTAGGCCGCCTGTCAGGTAGGTGAGCTGACAGACAAGATGGTACCCAATAGACACCCACAAGGCAGGCAGAAAGGTAGGCGGACTACCTGGCAGCCAGTCTGACTGGTAAGCAGACAGCCAAAACTGCTAGCTAGACAGACAGATAGGCTGGATGGTGGGTAGTCGGGAAGACAGAGGAAGGCGGGAAGGCAGGCCACCATTCAGCCTGATGGGTAGAGAGTGAAGATGACAATCAGCCACACACACACACACACACACACACACACACACACACACACACACACACACACACACACAGAGTCTTGTTTTCCCTACATACCGAGGTACCCCATTGTTTGTCCTTTGTGTGGACTAACGGTTTCAACCTCGTTTTGCCGGTACAGTTCTGGGAAAACAACCGAGGTAAAGGGTTTCTTTTGTCTTTTGTACCTCGGTAAGGCGAAACACGCAAACTCTTTTGTCTAGTTACCTCGTCAAGTTGGTAAGACAAACCCACACACACACACACACACACTCACACACACACACACACACACACACACATGTCTGTGCCATTTTATTTTTGCAAAATGAAAATTATTTTTTGTTCAAACAAAAAACTTTTAGTTACTTTCTTGTTACTTTCTTGTTTGAAAAAAAATATTTTTTATTGGAACAAAAAACTTTTAGTTAATTTTTTTGTTTGGAGAAAAAAAAAATATAATTTTTTATTTATTTTTTATTTTTTTTATTTTTTTTATTTTATTTTTTTTTATTTTTATTTTATTTTTTTATTTTTATTTTTATTTTTTTATTTTTTTTTATTTTTATTTTTATTTTTTATTTTTTTTTTATTTATTTTTTTTTCCACAAAAAAACTTTTAGTTACTTTTTTTTTCTCCAAACAAAAAAGTAACTAAAAGTTTTTTTGTTCCAATAAAAAATAATATTTTATTTTGTAAAAAGTAAAACAACTGAGGTGGTGACATCTTCCAGGTCTGTGATCAAAGACAGATGTAAACCTTCTTTAATGTACATTCCTTCCCCTCCTCTCTTTATGGCCTTCTGTTCACCCCTACACCTATCCACACACCCCTTACTTGGTTTGCCTGTTCCCCATGTCTTAACAACGTCTCGGTTAAGCCCATGACATCAAATTCCTCTGCCTCAATCAATGTAGCATATTCACTTACTTTCCGGTGGAGACGGTGGATGTTGCAACAACCCACTTTCAGGGTACCGAGATTCATTGCCTTCCGCCTACTGATCCCATTGTTTTCTGATGCTAACCTTGGTAAACTTATTCTGCCCGCCTCGCTCTTGCTTCACCCTACCTGTGTCCACTCTTGCTATACTTGCCTATGGCCTCCCACCCAGCTTCTCTCCAAAAATGGCTCTGCTACCCAAAAAGATGATATCCCCCATTACCCGTTTCCCCTATGCTGCTAAGATGCACACCGTCACGCCCGCACATGCTAGTGTTGCCGCAAAACGTGTCCCAATGGTCGGTAAAGGGTATGCCCAGCCCAGGTCAACACTGTAGTCCTCCAACTGCTCATTTAGTGCCAAATCCTTGAGTTCCGTTCGGCTTCACCCTCAAGGACTGGAAGGTCCCCGGATACGACTCCTCTTGCATTCCTACTTAGCAGTTTGCCGACTAGACCTCTGTACGTATCCCTCAGACTTACTGACCTTCTCTGCACGATATTGTTGGCCCAACATGGACCACCACTACTGGATCGGATCCTGACCCAGCCACAACACAATACCATCTACCTGGTCCCTCAAATCCTCCACCTTCGTCCCCAGAAAGCACACGACTGTTCGATTCGAATTATCGGGACCACAATCCGCATTGTCATCCCCACATACAATGCTACTCCCTGCTACAACCAATTTTCCTCTTCTGTCACCAGTTCCTATATCATCTGCACCTCCCCTCGTTTTGCATGTCTCAGGCCGTCTCTTTCTCTTCACTGCCTTCCTTACCCCATATGTCCTAGCAACATGAACAACCATCTCACTTCCCTCAATGCCCACCTCGCTCTCATCCCTAATTGATGCGAAATAAAAAAAAACACCTAAAGAAGTAATGCTCACTCATGCAAAAGATATTATGACATCAGTGGGTAAAGCTGCTTTGGGAATAAAAAGACAGAAACAAGATCCGAAACATCACTCTGTTGTTCGTTCTCAAAGAAGGAGGACACGTAAAAGACAATCTTATTCAAAACGAAATTCAAGACCGCTTGATATATTTGATTAAATCATGATGTTACATGGATCTTGCGAGCATTTTTGTAGTGGATTTGATCCAGATAATGTGGCACCAACATCAAGTGGTGTTGAAAATATTGGTGAGATTGAGCAATTTCCTGTTGCATCTTTAAACAATTCTTCACGAACAGAATTTTTAATTCTAAGACAAACAACCAAGTGGTTAGATCTTGCATCATCTACACTTGAGGTTCAATTCAAAATTACAAAGCAAGATGGGAGTGTATTGGAAGATGATACAAATATTACTCCCATCAATAATTTCTTTCACAGTATGTTCAGTAAAATTGATGTTACACTGAACGGTTCTCTGATAACCACCAATACAGACATGTATCCTTATCGAGCATTGTTTGAAAATCTGTTAAGCTATTCAAAACATGTGAAGAAAACACAGCTTGCTGCTAGTGAGATGTGGTATGTAGATACTCCAGGACAGCATGCAGCAATTGCAAACGGTTCAAATAACAAAGGTTTGGTTGAACGTCACAAATTAATTGCAAACAGAAAATCTGTACAACTAAGAGTAAAGATACATTTAGATCTATTTGTGCAAGACAAATATTTACCAAATGGCGTAGAGATGAGAATTAAAATTCATCGTTCCCCAACTAAATTTTGTCTGATTGGTGGTATAGATGGAAAAATAGAAATTCAAAAAGCCATATTCAGAATACCGGCCTTGAATTTAATTCCTAAATTTGCGAATGATCTTAATGCACAAATAGATCGAACAAATTATAAAATGCCCATAAGACGTACTGAAATGAAAACATTTACCATTGGAAATGGTCTTCGGTCAAAAATAGAAGACCATCTGTTTCATAAACAGATGCCAAAACGATTAATTCTTGGTTTAGTTTCGAATAAAGATATAAATGGAGATATTGGCACATGTCCATTTAATTTTCAACATTTCAATTTGAACAAGTTGGAAATCACAATAGATGGACATTCCATTAAAGCACGTCCCTTTGAACCGAATTCCGAAGGTGGACCTTATCTAAATTCATATTTATCATTATTTGAAGCAATGGGCTATTTTGGACAAAATCAAACATTTAATATATCAATGCAGGATTATGCAAAAGGATATACCCTCTGGGGAGTTGATTTGACACCCGATCAGTCAGGTAGTGGGACATTAGCTCACCCTATAAAGTCTGGCAACCTTCGACTGGATCTTCAGTTTGCTCAAGCTCTCACAGAGGTAATCAACGTTGTTGTCTATGCAGAATTTGATAGTGAGATAGAAATCAACAAATTCAGAGAAGTGATATTTGACTATTAACAATGAGTAAATGTGAACATTGCAAGATATACAGGGAGATGAGAAAATGAATAAACATAATAAGGAAAGAGAAAACTCGCAATGAAAGACTGTTCCTAAGATTATTTAAAGAAATTGTTGTGGGTGAAGTGACATCTCTGATAAAACAAAAAGTGAACAATCTGTGTGGTGCATGTCAAGAAATACCTGGACAAGAACATGACTTTTGTATAAAAAAAGATATAAGAATATGTATTGAAATGTATATTGAAGAGTGTATGGAAAAAGTGTGTCCATCAAGTGTACTATATAAACTACACATACAAGCAAAGAAGCTGAATATTGAAGGATGTTTTGCAAATGTGAATGTGGACTTTAAAATTAACACTGATGAAGACATTAAGAAGTGGGCGGGTTTAGTAGAGAAAGAATGGGGCTACTATACACCACTTAATAAAGAAGAAGAAATTGATTGAAAAGTACAACTTTATAACAGCCCTTTTCAGGGCTAAGAAGAGATGGAAACCACTCAACTACAATATATTCTGGACAATTCTCCAAGGTTATCATTATTGAATGGAAAAGTGTGTTCACAAGACTTATTACCAAAACAAAAACCTAAACATAGAAAAGCTTATATTGTGAACACAGAATCATCAAGAGAACCAAGAGAACATTGGGTGGCAATATATTCAAAGACAATCATTCATGCATCTACTTTGATTCCTATGGTTTACCACCATTAGATAAAGACATTTACAAATTCATAGTGAAAAACACAGATTCATGGACTATTAACGCAATGAGAGTACAGAGTATTCATACTGCGGTGTGTGGAATGTACTGTATATTTGCTTTGGATCATCTTGCTAAAGGATATGATTTGGAGACAGTTCTTACTATCAATATCGACCCAAGAAATTTCCAAGAGAATGACAGAGAAGTTGGTCAATGGTTTGAGCAAAACTATAGACATTATTTTATGTAATCAAGATTAGGTGTCAAAACAACCCACAGAGTTTTTTATAAAAAACATTTGTTCTATTGTATAAACTTATTATGTATCACAGATAGGATATTTTAGCATTTTTCCAAAAATCTTAAGCGATAATGCTTTATTTCAAGACACAGTTCTGGCTATACATATTTTCTCAGCAAAATGGAATCTTGAAATAAAGTGGTATCACACAAAAAATCTCGATGTAAAAGGTTTTGTACAGCTAGACAAACTCAGATCTCGGTGTATATATGCTTCTCACTTCATATATTAAACATTGGTACCTAAACTAATTCTTATTGTCTGTTTAAAATGTAGCAGTGGCCACTAGCTCTCCATAGCAGTAAAAAAGAGAAGAGATACTTCTCTTTTTTCACCATTCTATCCCATGAGTGAAAAAGAGTTAAGAGATACTTTTCTTTTCCACTGTGGGTAAGAGACTGTATGTTTATCAACCAATCCTTCCATACAGTAAACTGTTATACGGTTTAAAGTATGGAGAGATTGATTGATAAACAGGCAATTTTTTAGTGATTGAAAGGGGACTTTTACCCCAGGGGTGGCACTATAGGTACAAAATTAACATAGGATTCTCCGTAGGCTTTTTACCCAGGGGGTGCCACTATAGGGACAGGCATTTAACACTGAATTCCCCATACCCCAATGTTGTCACTTGAGGGACAAAACCCTATGGAGAATCCTATGTTAATTTTGTCCCTCAAGTGACAACATTGGGGTATGGGGAATTCAGTGTTAAATGCTTGTACCTATAGTGACACCCCTTACTACTGGTATTATTGTAACACCTGTCAAGTTCTGGGATATCTACACTTGCACAAAGTGCTAGTTCAGCACTTAGTAAGTGTTAAATACAGCACTTCAAGTGTAGTTTTTAAGACTTTAGTTTTTAGCGTGTACAAGGGCGGCGGAACCGGGGGGGGGGGGAGGGTCTTCAGCCCCTCCACTTTTTTGCCGGGCCATGTTTTGTATGCATATATTTTAACACAACCAATGACTGGTGAAACAAGGGGCAGATCCAGAGCCTCCCCATATTTTCGCCAGCTATGTTTCTCTCGTACTAGTTCAGTTACGATGGATTTAGGTTCACTTTTTTGCAGTAAGTGGCAGCAAAGGCTAAAATGTATACAGTCTTTCAAAAAAATCGGTTAACTAAAGTAGGTCGTAATCTTACAGACATACAAGTACCAAATCCAACCCCAGACAAGATAATCCACAGACAGTATAATTGCTGTTAACGTCTGATAAAGCATACAGATGAGGTCTATTTATCAGCGTTGGTCGTTACGGCCAAAACTGATAAATAGACCTCACCTGTATGCTTTACCGAGGTTTTTTAACGGCTCTCAAAGTGTGAAATCATTCAAATACATCTTCTGAAAAATCTCAAAATATCCGCTCAGATGCATGGAAATTGGAGTTTTGGGACCCTGCAATTTAAAATTTTCGTACGACGGGCCGAGCCATGGTCGCCCGTCATACCGACGACCATCCATCGACCGATCCAGCCTCCCCCCCTCCCTCCCACCTCCCTACTTTGAAAATCGTTCCGCCGCCCCTGATAGATTCGTCATACCCTTACTGTTAAATGTACTGACAGCTTTTCGAAATCAAGGGCCCTTACTGTTAAATGTACTGGCAGCTTTTGGAAATCAAGGGCCCTTACTGTTAAATGTACTGGCAGCTTTTGGAAATCAAGGGCCCTTACTGTTAAATGTACTGGCAGCTTTTGGAAATCAAGGGGAGCTAATTTTACTGCAAATCTCTTCCAATGATGAAAATTGTCAGCTTTGAGACATTGAAACACGTTATTTTTTGGAAGGGCGAATAGCCGATATGAGAACCGATAATGCAAATAGAATGGCGGTGTGAAAGGAAGGTTCATCACAAGTATATTCTTCTAGGGTATTAGACCCGAAATACAGATTTTTATGATATTTAGAAACTCACAGGCTACTATCTCTATCGTCCACCCAACTCCCCCACAGAGAGAGAGAGAGAGAGAGAGAGAACTTCGCTATTGCATCAATGATGTGCAGATTTCATTCACGGATTCGATTACCGCGGAATTTCTATTTATTGTAACGCAAAATCAATATCTTGCTGGAGATTGCGCAATCCCAAAATAGCCTCGTACAATGTACGTATAAAAGTAATATATTAATAACTTCGCACTTAACGAGTGTTCCCGTTGATGAAAGAAAACGTACAGGAAAGCCAGTGGATGATCGGCAGTTTGTTTTGGTCAGTAGTTGTTAAATATTATAGTATATAGTACAGTATAGTATAGATATAGTGTAGTACAGTATAGTATAGTGGTACTTTCCAGGGAGAACGCTGTTTGCCTGCCTGTCTGACTGGGGGCGCCGTTCCCCTACAATTTTAAGACCTGGACTGGCTTGATATTCACGAATATCCATCACAGAAGCACTAACTCATCTTGATAGTCGCACGTCACCTGTGTGTATCTCGTGCAGCCTCGCGGCAGTCGCCTATGCAGCAATGCCCATCTTTTTAAAGCTTTGGGTTCTAAATTTCAAACTTGTCCCAGAGGTGAACCCCAGACCCCCACAATGGTAGGGGGCACCTCTCTGGGTTGTCCGCCAGTTGCGTGCGCACGTCGTCCATTGATTTGATAGAGAGCCCGCTCGAAACGGGTGCTCAACTCGCAGCTATGGTAGACGTGCGACGCGGGTCGTCTCCACCCCCCCCCCCCCCCTTCCCTCTTTAATTTCGGAAAGCCTTAGTGGACTATATGATAATTTCAAAATTGTCCCCGAGGTTGACCCCTCCCCCCCCCCCCCCTACAATGATAGGTGCAACCGCTGTGGGGTCTAAAATTTCGAAACTGTCCCAGCGGTGAATCCGGGACCACCATAATGGTAGGGAGACACCGCACTGTGTTGTCCGCCAATGACGTGCCCCACGTCGTCCATCGCTTTTATTGAGAGTCCGCTCTGAATGGGTGATCAACCCGCAGGTATAGACAACGTGCGACGCGGGTCGTTCTCTCTTTTTAATTTCGCAAAGCCTTAGTGGCCTATAGAATAATATGGCATTGATACATTAGGGGTCTGAAATTGAACGAATTAAATATCGAGTATTCGCAGAGCCATATCTTCATTTTTTTTATTTTTTTTTTTTTTTTTTTGTGTGGGGGGGGGGGGGGGGTCTCCTTGAAGGTGAGGGTGGTCTATTTTTCATTTTACAAATACATATACGTAACGAAGTAAGAACGTCATGCATAGCTGCATGTAAGGAGCTCATGTTTTGTGTTTTCTTGTATTATTTATTTTTGTATTTGTTAGTTGGCGTTGAACGATACGTCTTTGATCTCCTAAACACTGATGTCAAAATACCTAAGTTTCAAGGGGACGCGGTGGCTTCGCGGTAACCGGTTCTCGTCAGATCACCGAAGTTAAGCAACGTCGAGCGCGGTTAGTAGTTGGATGGGTGACCATTTCAGCGACTGATTCGCGTTCCCGCGTTGTGTCCTTGGGCAAGGCACTTAACCCCGAGTGCCTACATGGGGGCACGATGACGCTGTGTACTAAGGCGTACTGCACGTCGAAGGTGCGCATGTCTTCAACCAATCTAACCCTGCCTGGGCCGCGGTGCGGAGTTCAGAGTTACGATGTTGGAGAGCTGGCAGCTGCTCGTCGTTGCTCGGTGGTTCTCTCCGGCTTCCTCCACCCGTAAAACTGTCACCGACATGATATGACACTGGCTGTTAAAGTGTCGTTAAACCCTAATAATAATAATAATAACCTAAGTTTCAAGTAGCATTTTATCTCATAACGCACTTAACCTTTTACCCAACGAATCGGCCGCATCCGCGCGCGTAATATACAAATTTAGCAGTTGAAAAAATATTATTTTTCAAAACATTTCAACAAAACCATATCATGTTACCCCTCGTTGGAACGAGCTCGTCCCAACGAGGGGTCACATGTTATGGTTTTGTTGAAATTTTTTGAACAATTTCAAAAAATGATATTTAAAATAATAAATTTTGATATCGTCTGCGTTGGGTAAAGGGTTAAGAATTTAACCGGTTCATTGAACTGGTTAAATTCCCAGTTGCATTATGGGAAAAAAACTTGAAACATGAGACTTTAAACCTTTTGATAACAGTGTGGGGGGCGTATTTATTTATTTATTTATTTATTTATTTATTTATTTATTTATTTATTTATTTATTTATTTATTTATCTAACGACACTTTCGACAGCCAGGGTCCCCGCGTTTCGGACAGTTGTATGAATGGGTGAAGCCGTAGTACCCGGAGAGAACCACCGAGCAACATCGAGCAACTGTTAGACTCCCCAATGTTCTAACTCCACACAAGCAGGTTTGCATTGGTTGAAGACAGGTGCACCATCGATGTGCATTACGCCTTAGTACACCCCGCCACCGGCCTCCCGAGTGGGCAATCGGAATTAACTGCTTTTCTCATGGACACAACGCAGTCATCCCTGGCGGGGATCGAAATGTGAACCTCTCGGCTTGAAGTCCTATGCCGCAAACACTGAGCCACCGCGCTCCCGGTGGAGAGGGGGGGGGGGTGAAGTTGGAGAAGCCAGAATCATAACCTATCGGGCAGTGTTAGAGGCTGAAAACGTCGGTTCACCTGGAAAGAATTACCATGTATTATTATTGGAAACATATCGTCCCCTCAGTCCCCATGTGTTCTATGTGCCCAAGTAGTAGGACATGTACCCGTTGGGGCATTATTGGCGGGAGGGAGAGCCGGAGGGAGAGCCAGAGGGGGGGAAGTGAAGTAGTAGGACATGTACCCTTTGGGGCCTTATTGGCCGGAGGGAGAGCCGGAGGGGGAAGTGAAGTAGTAGGAGATGTGGAGATCGTGTCAATTCAGTGGGATCTCATGGAGGATCCCGCAGGGGGACAGTTGAAGAGAGTAGTAGGAGATGTGGAGATCGTGCCAATTCAGGAGGATCTTATGGAGGACCCCGCAGGGGACCGTTGAAGGGAGTAGTAGGAGATGTGGAGATCGTGCCAATTCGGGGGATCTCATGGAGGACCCCGCAGGGGACCGTTGAAGGGAGTAGTATAGCATGTACCCGATTGTGCCTCATTATCTGGAGCTTTGCCGGTGCAGCTAGTGTTAAATTCCCATAGGAACCGGAGCCATTGCCGGTGCAACTTTGGGGAGCAAAAGTAGTAGTAGTAGGACATGTACCCGTTGGGGCCTTATTGGCCGGAGGGAGAGCCGGAGGGGGAAGTGAAGTAGTAGGAGATGTGGAGATCCTGCCAATTCAGGGGGATCTCACGGAGGACCCCGCAGGGGACCGTTGAAGGGAGTGGTAGGAGATGTGGAGATCATGTCAAT
Source organism: Pictodentalium vernedei (assembly GCA_031216915.1). Lineage (NCBI taxonomy): Eukaryota > Metazoa > Mollusca > Scaphopoda > Dentaliida > Dentaliidae > Pictodentalium > Pictodentalium vernedei. The sequence continues at coordinate 110,549,613 of CM062296.1, read as the reverse complement.
TCAGGGGGAGCTCATGGAGGACCCCGCAGGGGACCGTTGAAGGGAATAGTAGGAGATGTGGAGATCGTGCCAATTCAGGGGAATCTCATGGAGGACCCCGCAGGGGACCGTTGAAGTGAGTAGTATAGCATGTACCCGATTGCGCCCCATTACCCGGAGCATTGCCGGTGCAGGCAGTGCTCAATTCCCATAGGAACCGGAGCCATTGCCGGTGCAACTTTGGGGAGCAAAAGTAGTAGTAGTAGGACATGTACCCATTTGGGCCTTATTGGCCGGAGGGAGAGCCGGAGGGGGAAGTGAAGTAGTAGGACATGTACCCGTTGGGGCATTATTGGCCGGAGGGAGAGCCGGAGGGGGGTGGAATAGTAGGACATGTGCCCATTGGGGCCTTATTGGCCGGAAGGAGAGCCGGAGGGGGAAGTGAAATAGTAGGAGATGTGGAGATCGTGCCATTTCAGGGGGATCTCATGGAGGACCCCGCAGCGGACCGTTGAAGGGAGTAGTCGGAGATGTGGAGATCGTGCCAATTCAGGGGGATCTCATGGAGGACCCCGCAGGGGACCGTTGAAGGGAGTAGTATAGCATGTACCCGATTGTGCCCCATTACTCGGAGCTTTGCCGTTGCAGCTAGTGTTAAATTCCCATAGGAACCGGAGCCATTGCCGGTGCAACTTTGGGGAGCAAAAGTAGTAGTAGTAGGACATGTACCCGTTGGGGCCTTATTGGCCGGAGGGAGAGCCGGAGGGGGAAGTGAAGCAGTAGGAGATGTGGAGATCGTGCCAATTCAGGGGGATCTCACGGAGGACCCCGCAGGGGACCGTTGAAGGGAGTAGTAGGAGATATGGAGATCGTGCCAATTCAGGGGGATCTCACGGAGGACCCCGCAGGGGACCGTTGAAGGGAGTAGTATAGCATGAAACCGATTGTGCCCCATTACTCGGAGCTTTGCCGGTGCAGCAAGTGTTAAATTCCCATAGGAACCGGAGCCATTGCCGGTGCAACTTTGGGGAGCAAAAGTAGTAGCAGAGGACATGTAACCATTGGGCCCTTATTGGCCGGAGGGAGAGCCGGGGGAGGAAGTGAAGTTATAGGAGATGTGGAGATCATGCCAATTCAGGGGGATCTCATGGAGGACCCCGCAGGGAACCGTTGAAGGGAGTAGTAGGAGATGTGAAGATCGTGCCAATTCAGGGGGATCTCATGGAGGACCCTTCAGGGGACCATTGTAGGGAGTAGTAGTAGATGTGGAGATCGTGCCAATTCAGGGGATCTCATGGAGGATCCCGCAGGGGACCGTTGAAGGGAGTAGTAGGAGATGTGGAGATCGTGCCAATTCAGGGGGATCTCATGGAGGACCCCGCAGGAGACCGTTGAAGGGAGTAGTAGGAGATGTGGAGATCGTGCCAATTCAGGGGATCTCAAGGAGGACCCCGAAGGAGACCGTTGAAGGGAGTAGTATAGCATGCACCTGATTGTGCCCATCACTCGGAGCTTTGCCGGTGCAGCTAGTGTTAAATTCCCACAGGAACCGGACTCATTGCCGGTGCAACTTTGGGGAGCAAAAGTAGTAGTAGTAGGACATGTACCCATTGGGGCCTTATTGGCCGGAGGGAGAGCCGGAGGAGGAAGTGAAGTTGTAGGAGATGTGGAGATCGTGCCAATTCAGGAGGATCTCATGGAGGACCCCGCAGGGAACCGTTGAAGGGAGTAGTAGGAGATGTGGAGATCGTGCCAATTCAGGGGGATCTCATGGAGTACCCCGCAGGGGACCGTTGAAGGGAGTAGTAGGAGATGTGGAGATCGTGCCAATTCAGGGGGATCTCACGGAGGACCCCGCAGGGGACCGTTGAAGGGAGTAGTATAGCATGAAACCGATTGTGCCCCATTACTCGGAGCTTTGCCGGTGCAGCAAGTGTTAAATTCCCATAGGAACCGGAGCCATTGCCGGTGCAACTTTGGGGAGCAAAAGTAGTAGCAGTAGGACATGTAACCATTGGGCCCTTATTGGCCGGAGGGAGAGCCGGAGGAGGAAGTGAAGTTGTAGGAGATGTGGAGATCATGCCAATTCAGGGGGGATCTCATGGAGGACCCCGCAGGGAACCGTTGAAGGGAGTAGTAGGAGATGTGAAGATCGTGCCAATTTAGGGGGATCTCATGGAGGACCCTTCAGGGGACCATTGTAGGGAGTAGTAGATGTGGAGATCGTGCCAATTCAGGGGATCTCATGGAGGATCCCGCAGGGGACCGTTGAAGGGAGTAGTAGGAGATGTAGAGATCGTGCCAATTCAGGGGGATCTCATGGAGGACCCCGCAGGGGACCGTTGAAGGGAGTAGTAGGTGATGTGGAGATCGTGCCAATTCAAGGAGATCTCACGGAGGACCCAGCAGTGGACCGTTGAAGGGAGTAGTAGGAGATGTGGAGATCGCGCCAATTCAGGGGATCTCAAGGAGGACCCCGAAGGGGACCGTTGAAGGGAGTAGTATAGCATGCACCTGATTGTGCCCATTACTCGGAGCTTTGCCGGTGCAGCTAGTGTTAAATTCCCACAGGAACCGGACTCATTGCCGGTGCAACTTTGGGGAGCAAAAGTAGTAGTAGTAGGACATGTACCCACTGGGGTCTTATTGGCCGGAGGGAGAGCCGGAGGAGGAAGTGAAGTTGTAGGAGATGTGGAGATCGTGCCAATTCAGGGGGGTCTCATGGAGGACCCCGAAGGGAACCGTTGAAGGGAGTAGTAGGAAATGTGGAGATCGTGCCAATTCAGGGGGATCTCATGGAGGACCCCGCAGGGCACCATTGAAGGGATTAGTAGGAGATATGGAGATCGTGCCAATTCAGGGGGATCACATGGAGGACCCCGCAGGGGACCATTGAAGGGAGTAGTAGGAGATGTGGAGATCGTGCCAATTCAGGGGGATCTCATGGAGGACACTGCAGGGAACCGTTGAAGGGAGTAATAGGAGATGTGGAGATCACGCCAATTCAGGGGGATCTCATGGAGGACCCCGAAGGGGACCGTTGAAGGGAGTAGTAGGTGATGTGGTGATCGTGCCAATTCAGGGGGATCTCTTGGAGGACCCCGCAGGGGACCGTTGAAGGGAGTAGTATAGCATGTACCCGATTGTGCCCAATTACCCGGAGCTTTACCGGTGCAGCTAGTGTTAAATTCCCATAGGATCCGGAGCTATTGCCGGTGCAACTTTGGGGGAACAAAAGTAGTAGTAGTAGGACATGTACCCGTTGGGGCCTTATTGGCCGGAGGGAGAGCCGGAGAGGGAGAGTCGGAGGGGGAAGTGAAGTAGTATGAGATGTGGAGATCATGCCAGTTCAGGGGGATCTCATGGAGGACCCCGCAGTGGACCGTTGGAGGGAGTGGTAGGAGTTGTGGAGATCATGTCAATTCATGGGGAGCACATGGAGGACCCCGCAGGGGACCATTGAAGGGAATAGTAGGAGATGTGGAGATCGTGCCAATTCAGGGGAATCTCATGGAGGACCCCGCAGGGGACCGTTGAAGTGAGTAGTATAGCATGTACCCGATTGCGCCCCATTACCCGGAGCTTTGCCGGTGCAGGTAGTGTTCAATTCCCATAGGAACCGGAGCCATTGCCGGTGCAACTTTGGGGAGCAAAAGTAGTAGTAGTAGTAGGACATGTACCCATTGGGGACTTATTGGCCGGAGGGAGAGCCGGAGGGGGAAGTGAAGTAGTAGGACATGTACCCGTTGGGGCATTATTGGCCGGAGGGAGAGCCGGAGGGGGGAGTGAAGTAGTAGGATATGTGCCTGTTGGGGCCTTATTGGCCAGAGGGAGAGCCGGAGGGGGAAGTGAAGTAGTAGGAGATGTGGAGATCGTGCCAATTCAGGGGGATCTCATGGAGGACCCTGCAGCGGACCGTTGAAGGGAGTAGTAGGATATGTGGAGATCGTGCAAATTCAGGGGGATCTCACGGAGGACCCAGCAGGGGACCGTTGAAGGGAGTAGTATAGTACCCGATTGTGCCCCATTACCCGGAGCTTTGCCGGTGCAGCTAGTGTTAAATTCCCATAGGATCCTTAGCCATTGCCGGTGCAACTTTGGGGGAGCAAAAGTAGTAGTAGTAGGACATGTACCTGTTGGGGCCTTATTGGCCGGACGGAGAGCCGGAGGGGGAAGTGAAGTAGTAGGAGATGTGGAGATCGTGCCAATTCAGGGGGATCTCATGGAGGACCCTGCAGGGGACCGTTGAAGGGAGTAATTACTCGGAATTTTGCCAGTGTACCCGATTGTGCCCCATTACTCGGAATTTTGCCAGTGCAGCTAGTGTTAAATTCCCATAGGAACCGGAGCCATTGCCGGTGCAACTTTTGGGGAGCAAAAGTAGCAGTAGTAGTAGGACGTGTACCCATTGGGGCCTTATTGGCCGGAGGGAGAGCCGGTGGAAGAAGTGAAGTTGTAGTACCAATTCAGGGGGATCTCATGGAGGACCCCGCAGGGGACCGCTGAAGGGAGTAGTATAGCATGTACCCGATTGTGCCCCATTACCTGGAGCTTTGCCGGTGCAGCTAGTGTTAAATTCCCATAGGAACCGGAGCCATTGCCGGTGCAACTTTGGGGAGCAAAAGTAGTAGTAGTAGTAGGACATGTAACCGTTGGGGCCTTATTGGCTGGAGGGAGAGCCGGAGGGGGAAGTGAAGTAGTAGATGTGGAGATCATGCCAATTCAGGGGGATCTCATGGAGGACCCCGCAGGGGACCGTTGAAGGGAGTGGTAGGAGATGTGGAGATCATGTCAATTCAGGGGGATCTCATGGATGACCCCGCAGGGGACCGTTGAAGGGAATAGTAGGAGATGTGGAGATCGTGCGAATTCAGGGGAATCTCATGGAGGACCCCGCAGGGGACCGTTGAAATGAGTAGTATAGCATGTACCCGATTGCGCCCCATTACCCGGAGCTTTGCCGGTGCAGGTAGTGTTCAATTCCCATAGGAACCGGAGCCATTGTCGGTGCAACTTTGGGGAGCAACAGTAGTAGTAGTAGGACATGTACCCATTGGGCCTTATTGACCGGAGGGAGAGCCGGAGGGGGAAGTGAAGTAGTAGGACATGTACCCGTTGGGGCATTATTGGCCGGAGGGAGAGCCGGAGGGGGAGTGAAGTAGTAGGACATGTGCCCGTTGGGGCCTTATTGGCCGGAGGGAGAGCCGGAGGGGGAAGTGAAGTGGTAGGAGATGTGCAGATCGTGCCAATTCAGGGGGATTTCATGGAGGACCCCGCAGGGGACCGTTGAAAGGAGTAGTAGGAGATGTGGAGATCGTGCCAATTCAGGGGGATCTCACGGAGGACCCAGCAGGAGACCGTTGAAGGGAGTAGTAGGAGATGTGGAGATCGTGCAAATTCAGGGGGATCTCATGGAGGACCCCGCAGGGGACCGTTGAAGGGAGTAGTATAGCATGTACCCGATTGTGCCCCATTACTCGGAGCTTTGCCGGTGCAGCTAGTGTTAAATTCCCATAGGAACCGGAGCCATTGCCGGTGCAACTTTGGGGAGCAAAAGTAGTAGTAGTAGTAGTAGGACATGTACCCATTGGGGCCTTATTGGCCAGAGGGAGAGCCGGAGGAGGAAGTGAAGTTGTAGGAGTTGTGGAGATCGTGCAAATTCAGGGGGATCTCATGGAGGACCCCGCAGGGGACCGTTGAAGGGAGTAGTATAGCATGTACCCGATTGTGCCCCATTACCCGGAGCTTTGCCGGTGCAGCTAGTGTTAAATTCCCATAGGATCCGGAGCCATTGCCGGTGCAACTTTGGGGGAGGAAAAGTAGTAGTAGGACATGTACCGGTTGAGGGCATTATTGGCCAGAGGGAGAGCCGGAGGGGGAAGTGAAGTAGTAGGAGATGTGGAGATTGTGCCAATTCAGGGGGATCTCACGGAGGACCCCGCAGGGGTCCGTTGAAGGGAGTAGTAGGAGATGTGGAGATCGTGCCAATCCAGGTGGATCTCAGGGAGGACTCCGCAGGGGACCGTTGAAGGGAGTAGTATAGCATGAACCCGATTGTGTCCCATTACTCGGAGCTTTGCCGGTGCAGCAAGTGTTAAATTCCCATAGGAACCGGAGCCATTGCCGGTGCAACTTTGGGGAGCAAAAGTAGTAGTAGTAGGACATGTAATCATTGGGCCCTTATTGGTCGGAGGGAGAGCCGGAGGAGGAAGTGAAGTTGTAGGAGATGTGGAGATCATGCCAGTTCTGGGGGTTCTCATGGAGGACCCCGCAGGGAACCGTTGAAGGGAGTAGTAGGAGATGTGAAGATCGTGCCAATTCAGGGGGATCTCACGGAGGACCCAGCAGGGGACCGTTGAAGGGAGTAGTAGGAGATGTGGAGATCGTGCAAATTCAGGGGGATCTCATGGAGGACCCCGCAGGGGACCGTTGAAGGGAGTAGTATAGCATGTACCCGATTGTGCCCCATTACTCGGAGCTTTGCCGGTGCAGCTAGTGTTAAATTCCCACAGGAACCGGAGCCATTGCCGGTGCAACTTTGGGGAGCAAAAGTAGTAGTAGTAGTAGTAGGACATGTACCCATTGGGGCCTTATTGGCCAGAGGGAGAGCCGGAGGAGGAAGTGAAGTTGTAGGAGTTGTGGAGATCGTGCCAATTCAGGGGATCTCATGGAGGACATCGCAGGGAACCGTTGAAGGGAGTAGCAGATGTGGAGATCGTGCCAATTGAGGGAAATCTCATGGAGGACCCCGGAGGGGACCGTTGACGGGAGTAGTAGGAGATGTGGAGATCGTGCAAATTCAGTGGGATCTCATGGAGGACCCCGCAGGGGACCGTTGAAGGGAGTAGTATAGCATGTACCCGATTGTGCCCCATTACCCGGAGCTTTGCCGGTGCAGCTAGTGTTAAATTCCCATAGGATCCGGAGCCATTGCCGGTGCAACTTTGGGGGAGGAAAAGTAGTAGTAGGACATGTACCCGTTGAGGGCCTTATTGGCCAGAGGGAGAGCCGTAGGGGGAAGTGAAGTAGTAGGAGATGTGGAGATTGTGCCAATTCAGGGGGATCTCACGGAGGACCCCGCAGGGGTCCGTTGAAGGGAGTAGTAGGAGATGTGGAGATCGTGCCAATCCAGGTGAATCCGTTGGGGCCTTATTGGCCGGAGGGAGAGCCGGAAAGGGAGATCCGGAGGGGGAAGTGAAGTAGTATGAGATGTGGAGATCATGCCAATTCAGGGGGATCTCATGGAGGACCCCGCAGGGGACCGTTGAAGGGAGTAGTAGGACATGCACCCGTTCTGGCCTTATTGGCCGGAGGGAGAGCCAGAGGGGGAAGTGAAGTAGTAGGAGATGTTTGGATCGGGCCCTATTTCCGGACCAAGTGGGGGACCCCGCAGGGGACCGGTGAAGGCAGCCAATTAGCTATCGAGCAGTTACTGATAAGTCATTGCTCGAGCGACTCGAATCCCATCGTGCAAATAAGCCATCGAGCAATTGCTCGATCGAGTGGCTCGCACATGCTGCTCGAACGACTTGAAGTCCGTCGAGCAAATGAGCTATCGAGTAATTGCTCGTTCGAGTTACTCCTCGAACGAGCAATTACTCTAAGCTCATCGAGCAAATGAGCCTTAGAGCAATTGCTCGATCGAGGGACTCAACATACTGCTCGAACGACTCGAATCCCATCGAGCAAATGAGCTATCGAGTAATTGCTCGTTCGAGTGACTCCTCGAACGACTCTTAGACTCATTTCAGAAAAAAGGGATTCCAAAAAGGGATTCTTAAAAAGGGATTCCGTAAGTAGGGCTTTTTTCCCAAATAAGCCAACGAGCGAAGAGCGCAATTGCTCCATGAGCAATTGCTCGAATGACTCGAAGCTCATCGAGCAAATGAGCCTTAGAGCAATTGCTCGATCGAGTGACTCTTATATACTGCTCGAACGACTTGAATCCCATCAAGCAAATGAGCTAACGGGCAATTGCTCGTTCGAGTGACTCCTTGAATGACTTTTAGACTCATTTCAGAAAAAAGGGATTCCAAAAAGGGGTTCTTAAAAAGGGATTTCCTAAGTAGGGCTTTTTCCCAAATAAGCCAAAGAGCCAAGAGAGTAATTGATCCAAGAGCAATTGCTCGAACGACTCGAAGCTCATCGAGCAAATGAGCCTTAGAGCAATTGCTCGATCGAGTGACTCGCACATACTGCTCGAACGACTCGAATTTCATCGAGCAAATGAGCTAACGAGTAATTGCTCGTTCGAGTGACTCGCACATACGACTCTCAGCCTCATTTCAGAAAAAAGGGATTCCATAGCCACAGGAGTTTTCAAAAAAGGGATTCCACAAATGGGATTCCACAAAAGCGATTATGAACGAGCTCGTTCCAATGAGGGGGTCATAACCTATGTTTTTTGAGACAGAAAATGAAAAAATAGTAAAAATTAATTGGTGATTTTTTAGAATAGCGCTGGCCGGTTTTGTCCGTTTTGTTGGGTAAAGGGTTAAGGACATTATGAAAAACCCCTAAAGACAGCTGTGCCTACTAAGTTTATAAGTTTATTTTGGATTTTAATGGGTGAGTGGGGATGGGTGTCTGAGAACGGTAGTAGAAAATTTGCGCGTAATGGGTGGGTGGGTGTAAAAACGAGCCGAATAAAAAATAGGACGTCACGTCTTGCAAATTTTGCACCCCCCCCCCCCCCCGGCCCTGCTCGTGTAAGGGTGGACAAATATCTGCCCTGTTTATATAACTATAGCTGTCCCCCCTTCAAAGAGGATGGAACAAATATCTGCCCCCAAGGGCAAGGACGGAAAGGTACCGCCAAGTCTCCACAGGGACGATAAATGGCTGCCCCGCCCGTGCAAGGGCGTAAAAGTATTCCACTGCTAATAAAGGGAGATAATCAATACTGGAATTTCTAGCTGGACGAAATTACAGACACTTCCCATTTATATAATTAACTGATTACCTGCGGCGCTATTAGAGCGATTGTTTCTTATATTTCTTTTGCTTGTTAGTCCGTATATCTTCAAGTATTGTACATCTTGTGTTATCTGTAGTACGCACATGGCGATTGGCTCCCCAACCCCTCCCTGCCGGGTGAACACCTCTTTCAGCCAGTCAAAAGGTGATGGTAATTTGAGAACCCGACAAACAAACATAACTCCTGGACCACAGCGGAATCCACCTGGCAGTCCATAAACTAGAAATTTGCTTGGGACTTCAAGCTGCCACTAACCTGTACCATGTTAGTGTACAAGCAGTTGTCCAACAATTTGTTGGCGAAGTACGCAACCTCCCCATGCATGTTGTGCCCAGTGTATATTCTTTTTTCATTAAATGCGATTATGCACTGGCGTAAAATCCGGGGATAAATTTACGGTTTACACCCACTCCATCCCCACCCAAAAAATGATCCTAACCTTCACAGACTGTCCCTCTATGACGGTTTCCGCGACGATCGTAGCAGACATATTTTACCCACCCCCCCCCCCCCACCCCCACCCTCTCGAAAAAAAAATATCGACTTTCTATGCGACTGGACTTTTGACCACATACAGTACAGTGGCCGTACCATGGACTGGTCGTAATCCACGGGTGGGCAGTGATGTCCACGCATGCGTTTACCAGGTAATAAAATTCATTATCAGAAAAATTTTAATTAACCCTTTACTTAACATGAAAAGCAGACGACAGTTGCAAACAAATTCTTGAATAACTAGTTTTTTTTTCTTTTCTTTTTTTTTGTCTCAAAAACATAGGTTATGACCCCTCATTGGAACGAGCTCATTTCAAAGAGGGGTCATAACCTATGTTTATTAGACAAATGAAAGTGTCAATGACACTGTAGCTCAACTTTGAATATGACTGGAATTAGTATTTGCTGTGACCAGGTCAACAATAATGAATATGACAGGAATCAGTATTTATTGTGACCAAGTCAACAATAATGAATAAGAGAAAAGGGAGTTTTGTTGTGACCACGTCAACCATAGGAAATCAATTACAAGGTGACTGCAGTGGTCTAAAGAATAGGACATAAGTAATATATGTGATGCATCCCATGTTAGTAAACATTCACACAAAAAGTTATTCAAATCAGACCTTTCATATAGGAGTTCTGAGCAAAAAACTGATTGCACAAAATTTTGTACAACATGGCTGCCAGCGGCCATCTTGAATTTCAGACCGGACCCAAAACACTTGTTCTCGTCCCACGGTGATAACAAAGGTACCCAAGAAGTTTCGTAAAGATCGGTTCATAAATACGGCCTCCAGCCCGAGCCGTATTGGCATTTGCACTTACAGTGCTGAAAGTAACACTAAATAAATCAAAGTTAGTCTAATTTGCATAATTTGCGCACGAGAAAAAAAACCGTATTATATGTGATGTATCCCATGGTACTAAACATTGATACAAAACATTATTCAAATCAGAGCTTTCGTATGGAGGTTCTGCGCAAAAATCTGATTGCACCTAATTTTGTACAAAATGGCTGCCAGCGGCCATCTTGAATTTCGGACCGGACCCCAAAACACTCGGTCTCGTCCCACGTTGATAACAAAGGTACCCAAGAAGTTTCGTAAAAATCGATTCATAAATACGACCTCTAGCCCGAGACGTGTTGACGGCGCGACAGACGGACGGACGGACGGACGGACGACGGGCCATGACAATACCTCAAATTTGGCTTCGCCAAAGTTAAGCTAAAAAATGAAAATATAATGAAAATTAATTGGCGATATTTGAAAACAGCGCTGGCCGGTTTTTGGCCGTTATGTTGGGTAAAGGGTTAATGAAGCACCATGTTGGGCTACATTAATTAATTTTTTGATTATTATTCCTATAATTACATCTAGTGTTTGGAATCTAATATTATTGCGTCCGTGGAAAGATTTCCCACCCGTGGAAAGTGACTGGTCTGTAGTTTTTGTGAATCTCAGAACTCCGCAAGCGCGGGAGCGCGGTGGCTCAGTAGGTAGAGGTGCAGGCTGCAAGCCCAGAGGTCCTCGGTTCGAATCCCACCTGCGGCAACCGCGTTGTGTCCTTGGGCAAGACACTTCATCTTCATTGCCCGCGTGGGGGCACGATGACGCCGTGTACTAAGGCGTACTGCACGTCGACGGTATGCATGTCTTCAACCCATCTAACCCTGCCTGTGTTGCAATGCGGAGTTACGATGTTGGGGAGCTGGCAGCTGTTCGTCGTTGCTCGGTGGTTCTCTCCGGGTACTCCAGCTTCCTCCACCCGTAAAACTGTCACGGTCATGATTAGCCATTGTGCATAAGTATGTGACCTTAAACATCAATAAATAAATAAATAAATCCGCAAGCGCATCGTCGCTGTTTCAAGGCATAGGCCTACACCTCTGTTTACAGGGATATTAACAATGTAACATGTAATGATTCCCGAAAATTAATAGATTTAGCATAATTATAACAGATTACATTGATGGTCTGACATATGGGTCTGACTTTGAACTCACAGCCTCATAAGAAACATACTTCCTCATGGACACTGTACATACCATTACAAAATAATCAAAAAAAGATCTTCGAAATTTTGGAAACAAATTGCTTTAATATAATCCAAATTCTCTCAGTAAGAATTAAGTGTTGACTAATGACACCCACATCTTATTTCGTAAAATGTTCGAAGTATCTCTTCCGCCCTACTCCTTAAACGGATTGACGCGCTATCGTGTCGCTGGCGGAATTTGGAGGGATGACCTACGAGCATGCCGGAAATGAATTCACTGAAGATGTCACGTGATATGTTGTGTCACATGCTCATTGACATATTCCGACAACGGTGACACCTAAACGTATGTGATAAACTTAGGGGCGGCGGAACGATTTTCAAAGTGTGTGGTGGGGGGGGTGGGGGCGGATCGGGCGATGGATGGTGGTCGTAGGAAAATTTTAAATTCCAGGGTCCCAAAACCTCCCATTTCCAGGCATCTGAGCGGATATTTTGAGATTTTTCTGGAGATGTGTTTGAAAGATTTCACACTTTGAGAGCCGTTAAAAACTTCGGTAAAGCATACAGGTGAGGTCTATTTATCAGCTATGGTCGTAACGACCAAAGCTGATAAATAGACCTCCCCTGTATGCAACAGCAATACTGTCTGTGGATTATCTTGTCTGGGGGTGGATTTGGTACTTGTATGTCTGTAAGATTACAATCTATTTCAGTTAACCGACATTTTAACAGACTGTATACAGTTTAGCGTTTGTTGCCACTAACTGCAAAAAATTATCCGAAATCCATCGAAACAGAACCAGTACGAGAGAAACATAACTGGAGAAATTATGGGGGAGGCTCTGGATCCGCCCCTTGTTTCACCAGTCATTGGTTGTGTTAAAATATGTGCAAGCAAAAAAAAACATGGCCAGACAAAAGAAGTGGAGGGTCTGAAGCCCCCTAGCCCCCCCCCCCCCCCCCCCCCCCCCAGTTCCGCCGTCCCTAAACTTTTTGTATCACTCTTCGATCAGAGGTATTGTTTCCCATATTTAGTTCGTGCCTTTATTTGGTAAGCCTTTTAGACCCGGAACTCAAATATCCTAAGGTCGGAGTCATTGTCGAGTGTTGGACTTTGTCGAGCTTTAACCCTTTACCCAACGTAACGGCCAAAACCGGCCAGCGCTATTCTCAAAAATCGCCAATTAATTTTCATTATTTTTTTCATTTTTTGTCTCAAAAACATAGGTTATGACCCCTCGTTGGAACGAGCTCGTCGAGCTCGTTCCAACGAGGGGTCATAACCTATGTTTTTGAGACAAAAAATGAAAAAAATTAGTTATTCAAGAATTATTTTTGCAAGTGTCGTCTGCTTTCCACGTTAGGTGAAGGGTTAAGTTAAAGTTGTTTCAACGTCTGAATCATCACATATTTACGCGTTTTTATTCATATTTGATGTGTACCTTAACCACAGTATCCCATTCTATCTGCATACTAGTACCCAATATGCACTAAAAGACAAGATAAGAGCCATTTATATCACTTTGTTTCTTGTATGCAGACTGGCCCATGTTGGCATATTATTCCGTCAGGGAAGTGAGGGATGTGGTATCGACCATCGAAACGGTATATAATTAAGTTGAGTACGTGGGAATGTGAATTTTTTTTCATTTTTTGTCTCAAAAACATAGGTGATGACCCCTCATTGGAACGAGCTCGACGAGCTCGTTCCAGCGAGGGGTCATAACCTATGTTTTTGACACAAAAAATTAAAAAATAATTAAAATTAATTGGCGATTTTGTGAATAGTGCTGGTAGGTTTTGGCCGTTACGTTGGCTAAAGGGTTAAAGTAGACGTGGGCACCTCCCTGCATTGAACTGGAGGCAATACCTTACTCCTACCCATTAATTTCACATGACTACATGTATACCTAATTGGGCTAAAATGTCGAACAGACCTGGAGTGTGTCAAACATCATTAGCCCTGAATAGTCTGGTAACAATTTTGATTTCTCAAATAGCGCGCCTGCAATTTTAGGAACACTATTTTTGACTCTGCTTGTTTTTGGTAGAAATGAAGCAGTGAAACAAAAATAGCACGTCTGGCGAACTCTTTTTCAATTTTTTTTAAATGTGGTCGAACTATGGTAGGTCAGGTGTATCTGGTATTTTTCCCAACTTCAACCACTTATTTTATGATTTACAGTGATTTCCAGAATTCTGGATTTCACGGGAAGTCACATTTCAGTCACGGGTCAGGATGCAAAGCGTCACGCGACGTGCATATCGGCCAGTTGGGAGCGAGTACGATATGTGGTATCCCTCTCTTTTCGGTGTATCTGGTATTTTTCCCAACTTCAACCACTTATTTTATGATTTACAGTGATTTCCAGAATTCTGGATTTCACGGGAAGTCACATTTCAGTCATGGGTCAAGATGCAAAGCGTCACGCGACGTGCATATCGGCCAGTTGGGAGCGAGTACGATATGTGGTATCCCACTCTTTTCGGCGACGTCCGGGCGAATCCGGGAAAAAAATTGCAAAATGAAAGGCCATACAGCGTCGTCCTCCGGTGGAGTGTTTTCCGTAATGGTTTCGTGCCAAAATATTCCACCTACTTTATATAGATTCATTGAAATTTTGAATAAAAGGAGGCAATTTATAATAGCTCACGGGGAGATCCGCGCGTGTGCTACAGCCGAGGCTGAAGAGAGTCTTTGGGCCCGGGGTAGTAAACTCGGGGATTGGAACATGGGGGGAGGGGGGGGGGGGCGGAAACGGCCCAGGAGTCCAGAATTCTTGGGTCAGGCCTGGGTCCCCAAAGTTCTGACTTCTGTACCAAACCTGCCTCCGAAACCCGACAGGGGTGACGCCAGGGATATCTCGACAGGGGGGGGGGGGGCTGATCTCTCCGACAGGGCGGCTATAACATTTGACCTCCCAAACGAAGGAAAATGAGTGAAAATTGGTAAATTGGAGAACCAAAATAGAAGCAAATTGAGTATGTTTGTTGATTATTTTACCCTTTACCTACATGTAACCTGAAAATCAGACGACACTTCCAAAAATAATTCTTGAATAACTAATTTTTTTTCATTTTTTGTCTCAAAAACATAGGTTATGACCCCTCGTTGGAACGAGCTCGACGAGCTCGTTCCAACGAGGGGTCATAATCTATGTTTTTGTGACAAAAAATGAAAACAATAATGAAAATTAATTAGCGATTTTTGAGAATAGCGCTGGCCGGTTTTGGCCGTTACCTTAGGTAAAGGGTTAAAGTAAACATATTATAATATGGTCGGGAAATATTTCATCTATAAAGCCAGTTTGACGAACGACATTAAGGAATTTCGTGAGACTCACTATTCTCTATCAAAGTTCCAGTGCTGCACGGGTTCGAGACAGACAAGACGAGATATCTACATTCGATTGTCGGAAATTTGTCGGGAAGTCGGGTTTACGAGACTCTCCGACGGACTGAATAAAAATCTCTGACGGGGGGGGGGGGGGTGGGGGGTGGGGCTCCCACCCACACCCCCACCGATGCCCGAGCGAGAATCAGCAAGATACGTAGCCCGTCGTATTGGAATACTAGTTAGCGTTCATGTAACGAAAAAAATGGGAGTGCCCGTGGAGTTGTTCAATCGGTTAACCCTTAACTTAAAATGAAAAGCAGACAATACTTGCAAACAAAATTATTGAATATCTATTTTTTTTCATTTTTGGCGTCAAAAAACATAGCTCATGACCCCTCATTGGAACGGTCTCAACGAGCCCTTTCCAATGAGGGGTCATATGCTATATTGTTAAGGCAAAAAAATAATAAAACTCGAAAGGCAATTTTTAGCGCTGGCCGGTTTTGGCCGTTACGTTGGGTAAAGGGTTAATACACTGCTTCTATATACATATGCACCAGACCCGGTGTTAACTCTTCAAGAATTCTTCACTTTAAAACGTCGGCATCTGCATCAGTATCCCGACACTTTCGAAAGGGGACCCGTAACACAGAATTAACCCTGTGGCCTGAATCCCCCCCCCCCCCCCCCCCCCCGCAAGGGCTCTGACCACAGCTTGATTTAATGAGGTACGGTATTTGCCGCGATAACGCAATGGACATCCACCACCAAAGGTGTTGGCTCTCCATCTGTTAGCGCTGATAATATTGTGTTCCTTGGTATCGGTGCGGGTGAGAAAAATTAATTTGATTTGCAAAGAGGGGGTGCCCCAACCCCTCTGGACCAGCCCTTGATCTACATTGAGCTTTCTTCGTCTCTGTCCATTTTTACTGTTCCGTTTTTCTTACTGGTTTCTGCAGATCTCTTTAAAGAGGCTGAGATTTACGGCTATTGTGACGTCATCGATAAAAATGCCGAACCGTGATAGAAAAAGGTAAAAACCTAATTATTTCATTTCTACTTGATATTTATATTTTTCTCACTTATTTGATCCAAGATATACAGGAGCACGTTTTTTATTTTGTTCAACATTTTTAACCATTTGAAAAACGAAGTGTATTGAATAATTGAAACGTTTATCGGTTTCATTATTTATTTACCCACAATTTTATTATCAAGATATCTTGAGTTTGTTTAATTGGGTTGTCCCCAATGTATATTATTCCTTTACCAAACGAGTCCATCGCATCCGCCCGCGAGCGCTATTCTCAAAAATCGCCAATTAATTAGGCTTTCCCAAAAACCCAGTTTGGGAAAGACTCTTGTTATTCTTCTTTTTCAAAATTTTTCTTCTCTATTTTTTTTTTTTTTTTACTTTTTTTTTAGGCTTTCCCAACTATTGTTATTCTTAAATTTCAAAACAAATGTCCTTGTTATTTTTTTTATTTTTTTTTCTCCACCCCCCCCCCCTAATTTTGTCTGTGGCATAGCTCGAAAACTAGCTGAACGATTTCAACTAAATTTGGCACACTTATGTAAGCATTATGGGAACTCGCAAAATCCCATTTACCATGCGTGTGAAAACGCGTATTTTCAAAATATTCTGCCAAAACTTTCAAAATTTTAACATTTTTCGAAAGTCTCAAAACTGTTTACAGTTATTTAGCCCAAATTTTCCACCACATTTTAGACCATAATATGATACACCACAATCAACACTCAAATCTTCCAATATTAACCCCCATTGGCCAAAAATGACATGAATATAGAATATAGCTTTTTTCTTCAAAATTGACCAACAAATTTCTCAAATTACAAGGCAGTTGTAACAATTATTTTGATATGGATAGATGCAACAATGATTGTGGAAGAAAGTTACTGTTTACTTTTTAATCTTAGATTTAACCCTCAAGCACAATGAGGGCGAGAATAAGAGTACCCTTTGAAAATGCCAAAATTAGCCATCTTTGGTTGCTTTTTTCTATCATTTTGGAAAGGGTTAATTTCAAACACTTTACTGACTAGATTTTAGAAACACTAGTGTGTACACACAAAGTAAACCCTGACGATTCATCTTTAATGTACAGAAAAATCGGGTTAAATAATTAATATGGCTGATAGTTTCATGTGTACACAAAACCGCCTTCTTTTTCACATTAATAAGTTGGGAAAGCCCGTAATTTGGTCAACAAATTACAATTTTCTAGTTTTTTATTTTTTTTCTTTCCCCTAATTTTATCTGTGACATAGCTCGAAAACTAGCTGAACGATTTCAACCAAATTTGGCACACTTATGTAGCACCATGGGAACTCGCCACAATCCCATTTGCCATGTCTGTGAAAACGCGTATTTTCAAAATATTCTGCCAAAACCTTCAAAATTTCACAATCTTTTGAATGTCTCAAAATTGTTTACAGTTATTTAGCTCAAATTTTCCACACATTTAGAGCATAATATGATACACCACAATCAACACTCAAATCTTAACAGTAATCCCCGTTGGCCAAAAATGACATGAATATAGCTTTTTTCTTCAAAATTTGCCAACTTCAAGGGCAAATTTCTCGAATTGCAAGATTGTTGTAACAATTATTTTGGTATGGATAGATGAAACAATGATTGCGGAAGAAAGTTACCGTTTACTTTTTAATCTCAGATTTAACCCTCAAGCACAACGAGGGCGACAATAAGTATACCGTTTGAAAATGCCAAAATTAGCCAACTTTGGTTGCTTTTTATATCATTTTGTAAAGGGCTAATTTCAAACACTTTGCATGTCCGTATTCACAACTGACTATCGAACATATTTGCTGTAAAGTTGAACCCTATGCTCATTCTGGTTGCATAAAAAGTAGGTCCCGTCCAAAAAAAGTCCATTTTTATTTTGTCCATTTTTTTCAAAATTTGGTAATTTCAAGGGACAATTTACTCCATTTCTAATTATTGAGCGCTGAATGTTTTCTATGGCTGCATGCAGCAGTCAAGGTATGACAACTTTTGTTTTATATGTTATTATTAAACGTTTAACCCTTGGCAGATTTGAGACTTCCTATAAGGGTACCGTTGGAATAATTGTATTTTTGCCAACTTTTACATGCCATTTATCAACATGGGAGACATATTTTCTCAAAACACTTCCCATGAGAAGATAGGACATTATTCCTAGAACAATTTTGCTGTTATATGTTTTATTCAATATTTTAACCCTCACCCCCGTTGACGGGCCTTGATTGAACTGGAGTACCCTCAAATTGTACATGTTAATTCAAATACCAAGATTCAAGATTCCTCCTTGTCTCTTATCAGAAACTCTAGCTGTGATTGATGACAGGTCGCTGGAAAGTGAAATGAGGTATCGTCATATTCGTGAAAACAGTAATTTTCAAAATATTCTGCCACAACCATCAAAATTTCACCATTTTTCAAAAGTCTCAAAATTGTTTACAGGTATTTTGCTCCGATTTTCCAAAAAATTAGAGCATAATATGATGCAACAAAATTATCACACAAATATTTCAAATTTAACCCCTATTGGCTAAAAATAACATGAATATAGCATTTTTTTTTTAAATTGACCAACTTTAAGGGCGCATGCCAGTGTGAAAGAGTAAAGTCGGTGGAGGTCTTCTACAGGCCACTGAATTGCCCGACATTTTCGGCTCCTTCTCGACTCATTATTCCCGACTCATTTTCCAAAGCAAAACGGACATGGCTCGTTTTGCTTTCCGTGAAAATATTCTGTAATTATTGAAGAGCAAATTTTGTTTAAATGTTTTGATGTCCTGCTTAATCTCAAATATCTGTTTTCGGCTGCAAAAAAACCTAGTAGCATCACACAAAACTTTGCTTCAACTATATTTTTTCTATTTCCAAAACTGATCGATAGTTTTGTGTACAATACAGTTTACTTTTCTACATTAAAAAGCTGGGAAAGCCCGTAATTTGTCCAACAAATTACAATTCTCTAGTTTTCATTATATTTCAGTTTTTGTCTCAAAAACATAGGTTATGACCCCTCGTTGCAACGAGCTCGTCGGGGCTCGCTCCAACAAGGGTCATAACCTATGTTTTTGAGACAACAAATGAAAAAAATTAGTTATTCAAGAATTTTTTAAAATGTGGGGTAGTTTACTGTGGATGGGATTCCAGCCTCCTCCGCCAAGTATCCAAAAGGATGCGGTAGAATTCCAACCAAAGGATATTTTGTTTCTGCTAAAAATAACTGTCAGCAGCCAATGAGATTTAGCATTTCAGGCCAGCTATTTAAGAAACAGAAAACAAAACCCCAAGGTTGAGAGGGGAATACCCTTTCCCATGATGAGGAAACCACAATACTTCCGCGAGAAATTATCGATGCAAAACACCGTTACTTTTTTTGAAAATGTTGTGATTCTCACGCCGGTCAGAAGAAGCTTTCTATACTACAGTGCATGAGACGTGTCTTGTAACCTGCAGATGGTGAGAGGAATGAGAAGAAGTCAAGTTTGTAGGTTTGTTACAATTATTATTATTAACCTTTTACAGAACATAACGACCAAAACCGACCAGCGATTTTCTCAAAATCGCCAATTAATTTTCACTATTTTTTAATTTTTTGTCTCAAAAACATAGGTTATGACCCCTCGTTGGAACGAGCTCGTCGAGCTCGTTCCAACGAAAGGTCATAACCTATGTTTTTGTGACAAAAAAATTAGTCATTCAACTAGTTGTCTTGACTGATACTGAACTCAATGCACCGAACATGGAAATCGCTTTGCTTGCACCACGCGACCTGTGACCTTTCATAGATTAAAAGCCAAGATGGCAGTTTCGAAAAAGGCTTATTCATGGGAGAGTGCCCACAAATGTAACAAGATAAATCATAAAAGACTAAATAATATCACTTCAAAGATGATATGAATCATAGTAACTGAATTTGAAGTCTTTAACCCTTTACCCAAAGTAAGTCCAAAACCGGCCAGCGCTGTTCTAAAAAATTGTCAATTAATTTTCATTATTTTTTCATTTTTTGTCTCAAAAACATAGGTTATGACCCCTCGTTGGAACGAGCTCGTCTAGCTCGTTCCAACGAGGGGTCATAACCTATGTTTTTGAGACAAAAAAATGAAAAAGATGAGTTATTCAAGAATTTTGTTAGCAAGTGTCGTCTGCTTTTCATGTAGGTAAAGGGTTAAAGCGATTTGTGTGTTGTTTTTCGGGATCTAGCGCTGTTCTAAAAAATTGTCAATTAATTTTCATTATTTTTTCATTTTTTGTCTCAAAAACATAGGTTATGACCTCTCGTTGGAACGAGCTCGTTCCAACGAGGGGTCATAACCTATGTTTTTGAGACAAAAAAATGAAAAAGATGAGTTATTCAAGAATTTTGTTAGCAAGTGTCGTCTGCTTTTCATGTAGGTAAAGGGTTAAAGCGATTTGTGTGTTGTTTTTCGGGATCTACCGAAGGGATTATCATTATGTTCATAATTATGTTCTCCTCAAAACCACTGGGGATGGACAGATTTCCCCGATACGCGTGAGGGGATTTTTGCACCCACACAGATTCTATATTTAACGAGATAATTTATTAATAAAGAAGGGGTACATATATTAAAGCGTTCAATACCGTCTGTTTCATTTACTAAAAGTTTTCAAAAGCAATCAATCTTGCCAGTTCAAGACAGGTAAAGATCATATCATTGTGAAGGTATGCATATCTTATGGACGATGTCCAAGGTCGATGTGAGAGGGTTATTTTTATATTTTCAGTCACTTTTTGTAGTAATATGACAATTGTATTTGCACCAGTTGTGCTGAAACATTTTTTTCCAAGTGGGGAGTCCGGTATTTGGGCTGCGTGGCAGATCCTATAATTATCTGTGAAAGGTTGATTTGTTACCAACAAAATCGTCAGATCCACCCGTTGCTGTATACGATACGCAGCTTACAAATTTAGGCCTCGTTACATTTATTCAGCTGAATAGCTCTTTTTCCAAGAAATACACAACACTTCTCATCAACACTGTCGGGGACATTTCGCATTTAATTATATCCCTTATTCACGAACTCTGTTTAAAATGTATTTCTTTCCTGGAAGCTCTCAGTGACCTTTCCTGGATAATAACCAGGTCTAAAAATAAGCCTTCTAACATTTGTAGCATGAGGTCCCCAGAGGGTGAATTTGATGATGCTATCCCATACAGTGGGCCAATTTATCCTCTGGGTACCTCTTTCTGTTTAGTTTTGAGACCATGATTCTGATTGAGGTTCACAGAGGGTAAATGTAGTGATGCTACCCTGCTGTGCAGGGTAGCATCACTAAATTCACCCTCTGGGGACCTCATTTTGCAGATGACAGTCTGTTTTATTTCTGACTTGAAAATAACAACACGCAATCAAACTCTTACTGCATAATTCAAATACAGTGAATGCACTCAGCTGAATGCTAAAAATGGGTCAGAATTTTCTCATTTGGGGAAGAAATTTCCAAATTTTCGTCCATCGGTAGCGATAAAACATTTTATTCCCCAGTGGGGATTTTACAACATAAGATTCTGACAAAGAGGCGGAAACGAGACCTAAGTTATTTTTCGTCTCCAGAAACAGCTTATGACCTCTCATTGAACGAGCCAGAAGAGCTCGTTCCAATAAGAGGCTTCAAGCTGAGTTTGGAAATATTACTTATTCGTATATATTGTCTTCGAAGCGCGGTAGATAAATTTTCATTTCTGTTAAGATTTCATCCTTATCTCACTCAACAAGAGGCGAGACATGTAAAAGAAGTCTTTAACAACAAATGAAAGTGTCAATGACGCTGTAGCTCAACTTGACAAACTTGAACTTGGTAAGTTATAAGTGAAATGGCAAAATTGAAGATCATTGGTACCAATGTTATTTGATGAAATTTCAACATAACTGCATTTTGTGTGCACAACGTCAGAGTAATCCATGCATTTTTAAATGTAAGCTGTAAGACTGGCTACAGGAAGAGTGTTGATACACAAATGCAGTAAGTTCAGAGGTAATTGTAAATGGCAACTTTTTTCACAGAAATGAATGCTACTCAATAGCTCTTATCTAAAGGTCTCGCCTGATGAGCACACGAAGTTCAAAAACAATCCTATGATAAATGTGGCCTGTAGGCAATGTCAAAGAAGAATGCTGATGCACAAATGCAATGAATTCAAAGATTGTTGCTAACAGCAACAGTTTTTGGTGGAAATGAAAAGAAAATCGGTAGCTCCTATCTTTGTCACCCTGCGTAAGCATACAAAGTTTCAAAACAACCTGATAATGAGTGCGCCCTCTGAGGCATGCCAAAGGAAGATATTAATGCACAAATGCACTAAGTTTGAAGGTCATTGCTTGTGGCAATGTTTTTTTCTCTCTTTTTTATGGAAATTCATAAATATACTCTGAGGGAGTGCAAAAGTGATAAGTTGCTGCACAAATGCAGAAAGTTCAAAGGCTGGTGATAACGACAACACTTTTTATGGAAATGAAAGAACATCAATAGCTCACATCGAGAGGTCACCCCGAACACACATACCAAGTTTCAAGTGATCCGATCGTAAATGTGCCCTGAAGGTTGTGACAAATGGGAAATATTGAAGCCTGACTAAACTAAGTTCAAAGGTCGTTGCAAGCGGCAGCATTTTTCGACAGAAATGGAAGAAATTCGATAGCTCCCATCTGGAGGTCATCCCAAACAAGCACACCAAGCTTCAAAGCGATAAATGTGCCCTGCAGGGCGTGCCAAAGGAATATATTGATGCCTAACTCAACTAAGTTCAAAGGTCGTTGCCACGTTGCCAGCGGCAACATTATTTGACGGAAATGGAAGAAGATCGTTAGCTCCCACCTTGAGGTCACTCCAAACAAGCATGCCAGGTTTCAAAACAATGTGATCATAAATGTGCCCTGTAGGGTCTGCAAAAGGGAAATATTGAGGTCTGACTTAACTAAGTTCTAAGAACGTTGCCAGCGGCAACATTTTTGGACGGAATTGAAGAAAATCAACAGATCCCATACAGAAATCACCCCAAACAAGCATACCAAGTTTGAAAGTGATCTTGTCAAAAATATGCACTGCAGGGTGTGCCAAAGGGAAATATTGCATAACTGCACTAAGTTCATCGAAGGTCGTTGCCAGCGGCAACATGTTTTGACGAAAATCAAAGAAAATCGAGAGTTCCCATCTAGAGGCAACACCAACCAAGCATACCAAGTTTCAAACCGATCTGATCATGTTTTAAATATTAGTTTACCAAATTTCTCAAAAAAGTTCGACAAAACAATACAAGGCTAGCCTTCGGGTTGGTAGATAGTTGAGGTAGAAGAAACCGACCTAAGCGATCGAAACTGGGATTATTTGGCTAAATAGTGTTTGGATTTGCAAATAATGTTATAGGAATGTCTGTATTTGCATGCGCCCAATTTAACTCATTATGTAACTACGAAACATATTTGTGGATAAAAGTGGAGGGGCACGTGCCCTCTGTGTCCCCCTCCCTGGGTCCGTCGCCTCTGTTGATATTTCTTTTTCCAGGTGGGGAGGCAAGGGCATCGTGAGTATTTGGGCGGCCAGCCAGACCCAATAAAATGGAACAATGAATACAATTGTAAAAGTTTGCTCTATCACTAGCAATTCGTCAAATTCTCCCCCACTGCTAAAAAATGTTACGCAACTTGCAAACAAGTTGTTATTTTGCCTAGGGAAATAGCAGCTGACCCCTTCACTGAACGCGCCCGATAAGCTTGTCCCAATCAGAGGTCTCAAGTTGAGTTTGGAAAGAAAAAAAACTGAAAATCTGAATATAACATATTTAACATTACTTATTCGTACCATTTTCTTTATCACGGTGTGGTTGGTAAAAAGTTCTATTTGCATTCGGATTTTTTCCTTGCCTCGCTCGGCTGGAGACGATACTTGCGAAAAAAGTTCTTTAATAACTAAAATTGCCTAGAAACATAGCTTATCACCCCCTCACTGAAACCTGCTTAATGAACTGTTCCAATGAGGAGTTATGTATGTACACTTCAGTGGGAAGACGTGTGAAACTATAAACGCCCAGGCGTGATTTTCTTCACTCTGGCCCTGAGCAATCATTTCTTGCTCTCTGATAGTGAGAATGGACAATTTTGAACTTCAAATAATTCGACAGACCCTGACAGACCTCTAATTTTCCGACAAAATCCTTTAGTGGCGCCCACTGGTATCTACACCAAAGTTGAACTTCGTCATATTGTTATGGACGCCGGGTGGTCTCTTCGGAGGCAGGGCTCGATTTATGTATCATTTAACTGGATTCGCATAGCAGATTTCTAATCAATTTTTAACTATAGCTGATCAATTTCAAAACAATCAATTTCAAAAGAAAAATCATATAAATAATAGGAAATGCTAACCCAAATTTATCCAAATTAGAAAACTACTATTCAATTTTTAAAAACTAAATCTACCCCTGTTGGGGGGGGGGTGTCTAATTTCACTATGACTCGTTTTATCTTATTGTTTTTATAACACTGTTAATCTTTAAAGGCGGGGGGCGCGGTGTCGTTGCGGTAACCGGTTCTCGTCAGAACACCGAAGTGAAGCAACGTCGAGACCGGTTAGTCCTTGGATGGGTGACCGTCTGAGTGATTCATTCGGACTCCCGCGTTGTGTCCTTGAGCAAGGCACTTCACCCCGATTGTCCACATGGGGGCACGATGACGCCGTGTACTAAGGCGTACTGCACGACGTCGATGGTACGCATGGCATGTCTTGAAGCAATCTAACCCTGCCTGTGCTGCAATGCGGAGTTACGATGTTTGGGAGCTGGCAGCTTCTCGCCCTTGCTTGGAGGTTTTCTCCGGGTACTCCGGCTTCCTCCACCCGTAAAACTGTCACGGTCATGATTAGTCATTGTGCATAAGTATATGACCTTAAACACCAAAAAATAAATAAATAAATAATCCTCAAAGGTCATGCCCTGATTATATACATGTACAGTTAAAACTAGAAGTCCTGTCATGAAATGCGCACAAATAGCACGTTGATATGCGCGTTAGTGTACGCGTTAAGGCCCAAGTAAAGCTATCAAATTCTGTACATATGGCCTGTGCACAAGCAATGTTTCAGCCAATGGACCTCCGGGTAACCCGGAGGTCCATTGGCTGAAACATTGCATGTGTTTGCTATGAGTAACCAAGAGAACCTGCCGTACTTTGGATGCCATTCGATATGGCAATTGCGCGCAATTCCAACGCGCAATTAAGCCTAGATAAGCGCACTATTCGTGACAGGACTTCTAGTTTTAACTGTAGCTTATACAGTAACGGCGTGCATATAACTAGCATATCTTCCCACCTGTTTACACTTTCTAACATGGTGCTTTCTCATTCTAAATTCAGCTGACCATCTAGCGTCTAACCATTTTTAGCTCGACTTTGATGTAGTCAAATTTGAGGTTATGTCATGGCCCGTCGTCCGTCTGGCCGTCTGGACGTTTGTTCGTCCGTCAACAATTCAATACGGCTCAGGCTAGAGGCCGTATTTATGAACTGCTCTTTACGAAACTTCTTGGGTACCTTTGTTATCACCGTGGGACGAGAATGAGTCCTTTGGGGTGCGGTCCGAAATTCTAGATGGCCACCGGCAGCCATTTTGTACAGAAATTAGTGCAATCAGTTTTCTGCACAGAACGTCTGTATGAAAGTTCTGATTTGAATAAATTTGTGTATGAACTACACTCGAAGTGCTGTATTTAACACTTACTAAGTGCTGAACTAGCACTTTGTTCAAGTGTAGATATCCCAGAACTTGACAGGTGTTACAATAATACCACTTGACAAGTGTAATGTCGCGACACTTAAAAGGAAACAACGCAGATGACGCGGTTCAGGCTCGAACTCTCGAGCCTGATCCGCGTCATCTGCGTTGTGTCCTTTTAATTATGTACCCACCAAGCGCAAATCAAATTATGGACGATTCTGGAAGAACCACCAATGCAAGACACATGGGAAGTGCCATCCATTCAAGTTTCAGATCATGAGATGTCTGACGATTGTAATGTCTAAGTGCTTAAAGCATTGCATTTTGAGTGTTAAAATCAAACCCTAAGAGATAGAATGGGTTTAACACCTTGAAAGTGTCAGTTTTAACACTTTAGTTTTTAGTGTGTATACTTACATAATATACCATCTCATTTTTAATTGTATTGTATACCACCCACAAGTGAGGTTACATATACTGGTAGGTAAAATCAGTACCCCCCCACCCCACCCCCACCCCCCCCCCCCCCGGCACGACATTGATGATAGATTCCGTAAAATTGACATCTCATAACTCTGCTTATACTTTACTTTTACGTAAAATACCTATTCTATTTAAAATGGTATATATGTGCCACATCACTTATATGTTGCGTAAAATTTCAGGACAGTACTTATATTAACCCTTTACCTAACATGAAAAGCAGACGACACTTGCAAACAAACATCTTGAATAACTGATTTTTTTTTCATTTTTTTTCTCAAAAACATATTATAACCCCTCATTGGAACGAGCTCGTTCCAACGAGGGGTCATAACCTATGTTTTCGAGACAAAAGAAATGAAATATAATGAAAATTAATTGGCGATTTTTAAGAATCGCGCTGTCCGGTTTTGGCCGTTACGTTGGGTAAAAGGGTTAAGACCTGTTTACTTTTAGGTCACCTGCACTGACATTGCGTTAATCCAATGCAAGTTCAGACCTATTTATTGGGAGATCTCCCCCCCCCCCCTCCCCCACACACACACAAACAATGCGCAACAGGTATCAGTAGTAAGCAGGGACGTTCCGACAGGGGGGGTGTGGGGGGTGTCTCACCCCCCCCCCCCCCCAATAAAGAGCCTGATTTTCAAAAGTTGGAAATTTTGTGGGTCAAATCAAAAGTTGGAAAAAAATTAATCAAATTTTAAAATTTTCAAGTCGATTTTTGCTATTTGCCAAAACTATCATTTCATGTGCTGGCTGTTTTTGTTTTCCAAATTTTAGATTTAAAATCTCTTCAACAGTTTCCTATTTTTCCATATTTTTTGGTGTTACGTTGTTACTTGAACCTACAGTCTGTTTTAACAGGATCGTACCAGGCCTCCAGAAACTGGTGGCACACCTTGGTGTGAACATTTAAAATTCGCTAAATCTTGAAAGAGACTCAATAGCTTAATTTTCTCAAACTCCCCCAAAAAAAAAAAAAACTGGAGTGGGCACGCCCCCCCCCCCCCCCCCCCCCACGGCCTCTATGGGCGCTTCGGCACTGTGTTACAGTTTCCTAACTTAACCGCTGGCGGCGGCGGGTCTCCTGGGAGTTGAGACTCCCTTTCGGTAACAATTTTTCGCATTGAACTTTCAGTTATCATTTACTTATCAATAAATTTATAGTCACCAATGACTATTTAAA
Organism: Pictodentalium vernedei; assembly: GCA_031216915.1. Classification (NCBI taxonomy): domain Eukaryota; kingdom Metazoa; phylum Mollusca; class Scaphopoda; order Dentaliida; family Dentaliidae; genus Pictodentalium; species Pictodentalium vernedei. Next base: position 110,522,374 of record CM062296.1, on the reverse strand, counting down.
TTGAAATACTGAAATAAATTTAAATAATGTCTCTAATATGTTTCGTGGGGCGTGTAGCAAATTGCCATAGGTGCTGGAAAATGGTGAGAATCACCAATTATTTTAGAAATATTTCCTGTCTAGACATTTTGTGAAAAAGCGGACTAAATCAGTTTTTTTCAATGATTTGCAATGATTACTAATGAACAGTCGATGTGGTGTAATTGGTGTCGTGTTTCAGAACGGTCACTTTTTTCTTACTCCGAACTTTGTGTTCAAATTTTCCTGTTTTCACTTTCGTCTGGAATTAACAGTGGACACGGAAGTTACTCTGGAAATTAGATAGATTATATGCTTTAAATTGCTTTTTGCTTCACAAATTCGAAGGATTGTAAAAAAAAAATGCCACCAAAGAAAAAACAAAAAATTGAATGCCTCGAGTGTGGAAAAGTGATTGACCAATACTACCGAAAAAGTCACAACGAAAAACGACATGCTGATTTGTCCCGAGTTCATAAGCAGATAAGATTTAAAACACTTGGTGCCAGGGAGAGCCTTTTCTTCAAACCACTGAAACCAGATCGACCCACATTGGGAAAAGACAGTATTTCCACCATTTCCACACCGACATTTGAACATGTAACAACACAGGAAAGTGATCCTGTTCCTTCTACTACAACTGGGGTTGCGACACATGACAATAATTCAGATATGCACCCCATTCCAGGTACATCGATGACAGCCCCACCGTTTGATTCTATAATTTCTATTCCTGGCGAGGTTAGCATTCTGAAAGCTCATGGACCTATGTCATCAGATTCGGATACAGAAAATGAGGAACCAAAAGCGTCAAAATTCTCAGGAGAAGCAGCTTGTGAAGAGAACAATTTTACATGTGCTGGAAAACTTAAACATCTAGCTTCATTTGCTGATACTTCTTAAGAATTATTGAAAAAAGTCACTGATGCCGAAACAAGTCACAACAATCTTCTTATTGAAATAAAGTCGTTTGCCTCAGATGTCACAGAGAAAAGTAAATTGTTGCATTCTGCATGTACTAATGCCCTCAAACACATTGAAAGTGATGTTATTATTACAGAGGATGACATACAACATGGAATGGTTTCCCATGATCCGGCTAATCGTCCAAAGGAAATGACATTTGGGCAGAAACAGTTTTTAATTCAAGCCGGTCCACATCAGCCCAAACTGCCGATCTTTCCCAGAAACATTGATATAAAAGGTGGAAAGCAAAATAGATTCAATAAAGACTGGTACTCAAAATATCCACACCTAGAGTACAGCATTCAAAACGATTCAGCTTTCTGCTTTGTTTGCAGCTTATTCCCCACTGGACCGAGTAGAGAAAAGTCGGATGAAACATGGGCAAAAAAGGGTGTTCGGTCGTGGCACCTCATGATGAGCGTTGGAAAAAATAAAGACGGAAAGCTATCTCAACACTTTTCCAGTTGCTCACACAAAGCTGCACTTCAGGACTTTATGAGGTGTTTGTTGGGGGGGGGGGGGGTGACATTCAGACGTTACTTGACACTGAAAAAAGAAAAGCAGAGATCCAGAACCAATCTGATATCACCAGAAACAGAGAAGTTGTGTCAATCCTTCTCGATATTTCCAGGACACTTGGGCGACTTGGGCTCCCGTTTCGAGGAGATGATGAACAGGATGGCATTTTTTACCAAATCACACACCTCTTGTCAAGACATAGTGCTGTCCTTAAAAATTGGTTGGACGACAGATCAATGCGGCCATACTGTGTGACGTACTGTAGTCCGAGAGCACAAAATGAGTTCATTTCATTGTTGGCAAATTGTGTTCGAGGAAACATCATTGAAGACGTGAATGCTGCTGAATTTTTTGCCGTGACTGCCGATACAACCCGTGATGTTACACATCAAGATAGAATCAGCTGTTGTGTGCGTTTTGTGGATAGGACAGGCTCCGCAATAGAAAGGCTCATTGAAGTGAAAGAATTAACAGACAAAACTGGTGATGGGCATGCATCGTCACTACTCGAATCAATAGAAAAGAATGGCCTTGATAGTACAAATATTGTTTTTCAGTCCTACGACTATACATCATCCATGTCTGGTGTTCACAACGGTGCACAAAAGAAACTTTCGGATAAACTCCACAGAGAAATACCGTACATACCATGTCAAGGACATCGAGCTAATACAGTGGTGGAGCACAGCAGAAATTCGTCAACGTTGATAAGCTAACTATTTGATGTGCTTGAAAATTTGTACACGTTTTTCTTCGGAAGTACAAAAAGACATACAGTATTGAAAAATGAGCTTTCAGAGATAGAAAACAGTCTGCAACTGAGAAATCTTTCAAAAACCCGGTGGACAGCCAGAGCAGAATCCATAAAAGCTGTGTGGGTCTCATACGAAGGGCTGATAGACGCCCTAAAAAGTATTTACCAGTCTTCGGAATCTACTGAAACAAAATCGCAGGCTCAAGGACTATTGACAAAATTACATCGTTTTGATTTTTTGTTTGCCCTGATGTTCATGAAGAATATAATGTGGAAGGCAAAAATTATGACAGAACAGATGCAGGACGAATCTTTAAATATTATCGATGCTTTGGTTATAATAGCCAGTACTGTAGATCAATTCAAATCCATGAATGAAAATGAACAGCAAATGAATGACTTGATCAGATCAGCAAAGGCATACGGAGAACGCGTGAACATTGACCCCGAGGCAGACTATGCCAGATTTCATCGTACAAGAAAACCTCCTCGTCGAATCGATGAGAATCCCGATTCATCAGCAAATTTGACTCTAGAAACATTCTATAGAAAAGAAATGAAGGCCGTGTTAGATGTTTTGATCACAGAGTTGGATGAGAACCACAGAAAATGTATGTTGATGATTGAACCTCTTACCATTCTGTACCCTCCCATAAAAAAAAACCTGACAATCAGCAAGTTGAGAAAATTTGTAAGCTCTTACCTACACATTTGCATTTTGATTCTGACAATTTTAATTCAGAAATTGATGTACTAATTAGTGCCCTGAAGCATCAACAAGAGGAGGATAGCACTAAAGGTATTACAACTCTGCGTGAAGCTGCACAATTTGCTCACGAGCACAGGAACGTTTTGCCGTTAGTAAATCGTTGTTATCGACTTGTTCTCACTGCACCAGTTACTACAGCTAAAAATGAGCGAACATTCAGCAAGCTTAAAGTAGTCAAGGACTTTCTTCGTTCCAGATGTGGTGACGAACGGCTAGATGCCCTTATGTTGCTTTTCTGTGAGCGTGATATTACTGATGGTATTGATATATCACAAGCTGTTAATGAATGGTCTAAGTTAAGGGAGAGAAGAATAGACGTGTGAGGATTCAGTTTCAAAACTATTTGAACTCCTGATTTGCAAGTATGCAATAACATGACTTTTAAAAACTTCGAACTATATATAACATAGGTTAATAACGTTATGTAGCTTTTGTTGTCTACAGTTCGAAGTTTTTATATCATTCGCCTCTATGACTTTTGTTACATTGTCTTATTCTAGTCATTCCTGAGTTACAGACTTGATTGTTTTTACACTACTTTTGTCATTGGTTACTAAGGGTAAAGTATTTAATGAATCGATTATCACTTGAACACTCACTGAGCGGGGACTGCGTTTGGTTAATAACATCTACAGAATAGCACAAAAGGGCAAGCAAAGTTTAGCCAAAAAGACTCCCGAGTTAAAAACCCAGAGGTCTAATGACTGAAACTTTGCTCGCGCTTTCTATGCCTTATCTTTGAAGCTGCAGATATGATATAGACAGAAAATCCCACTCTATAAGTATTTTAGTGATAAGCGGATAACCCTTGCAATGCTTCAAGATTTTGTTTGTTGCTCAAGTAAGCAGTTGTCAAAGTTTTTTTTTTCTTTTTAATTAATGCTCGAATAAATAAGTCATATTTAACAAGCACCTCCGTTTGGTTCCTTCAGATAGTCCTTAATTACACACAGGTTGGAAAAATAACATCAAAATTACCAAAGCATTGGTAAAAATGTAAAAATGCTTATCTCTAATATTTTGGTGTGAAAACGAGCTGTCGGCATACATGGATAAAGTAGATAATGTCTTCAATCTTCCGCTGCTCAGCATTTTCCCACGGGTCTAATCAGTACTATTTCTCAGTACTCGCTAGAAGTGATTCTGATTTTTCACTTTCAGGTACTGAGTCACAGCATTCCAGATTAGAAATACAGACTCCAGCCACAATGCCGAGTTGCTCGTTATTGGAGCTAGAGTCTGTATCTCTAATCTGGAATGCTGTGGCTCAGTACCCGGGATCCGAAGACCGAAAAGTAACAACACTCGGCCTGAATTTGGTTACTTTTCGGATCGTATCTCAAGTTATCTCAACCAACTCAGTTGCGCCCTCGGGCTTGGGTTGCAGTAGGTACTTTTCTTGCATTCGCAATGGCACGATAATGTGGCTGAGAAGATTAGCACTGGTGGAAAGCATGAGCAACGCGACTCTTTGGACCATCAATAAACGACGCCACTTTTTGTCAATAGTTGGAGATCTGGGTGTACTGTATGGTGGATTTGCAGGCAGACCGATATGCCTTCAATTAACGCTAACCCTGCTTGGGTTTGTAGATTATAGTCTGGCTTGCCTGGAATTACTTTGGATAATATTCGTTGAGTAAAAATGTATAAGCAAAAATATCGTCACCTGCATAGTATAATTCGGTGGGACCCAAAGGAAACATTCAACATCATGGCACTCAGGCGACGATATGTCACCTAGTTACCAACTGACACTATTCTTCAAAAGGCCACAGTTCGAAAAGTATGGTTTACAATCGAACTGTTGATCCTAGCTTGTGTGCTTGTGCTACCGAATCCCAGCCACTACACGTAAAATATCCTTTCTTAAACTCTCATGTACCCACTAACTGCCGCGTTTTAGGCCCCTTGTGCTTTGCTTTTAAACAACCCCAAACCAAAAAACAAACAAACAAACAAAAATTGGAAAATACAGGACCTCACACCCCCCCAATCGAAACCTCTTCGGAACGTCCCTGGTAGTAAGGAATGACACTATGTGGACCTAATTTACCACTGAAATTCCCATAGAAATTTTTTTCGCCAAAGTGCCATCGGCCGATGGCACTCTGACGAAAAAAATGTCTATGGGAATTTTCAGTGTTAAATCAAGTCCCCATACCACACACGACACAAATTTTTCAACAAATTCAAAACCCAATGGGAATGTTTTTTCAGTGTTAAATCAGGTCCCCATAGTACACACGATCGTGATTTTTGTCTGTGGGAAATTCAGTGTTAAATTAGGTCCCCATAGTGACATCCCTTACTACTGGTATCACCCTTGATCGACTTATAACTTATCTAGACTATCTACATCTTCAATACGTCTCATTGGTATGATAAATTCCCAATGAGTCACCTTAATCTTACCGACTTTTAATCTGTTTACACGCACTGCATACTGGTACAAAAAATCGGCTTATAAGTAAATAACATTCTTAGTATTTGACTCTAATGTTTTCTATAAGCTGTTGAACGGACATTGGCCTTGCGAGTAGAAATAAAATTTGTGTCTGCGAGTATATACTCTAGAATACTCTAGAAACTGAAAATTAAATACAAGAAAGTGTACACGTCTCTACGCATGGGTATGAAACTCAAGAACCCTTTCATCCCTCACGTTGCCGCTCTGAACACAGATATACAACCATGAGATCTCATAATTGTTTTCAGTTCTAGCACACAAATTCATTGAACGACTATCTACTTGATGAATTTAGGTAATATCACGATCTGGGACCGAAAAAAGCGGCCTTGCTGGTTCAAAGGGTAAAACGATTCTTCTTCCTCTCAGCATCCGCGATTGCAGGTCTGGATGCCACCTTAGATATTTTTCAAATGTCCCCCCTTGCACATTTTCCATCAAAAACACTTCGGTTTTTTCACATACATGTACTAGTAACGAAAGAGAAATACCATTAACATGAATGAGAAATTTCTTTTCGTGACATTTAAAGCATAAAACGTAGGCGGAGCCAAAAAATTTGAAAGTGTATCACGCTAACATCTCAATCATGGTGGGAATTATTAACATGTGACCAGCATCAAATGAATCAGAATTCAATAGAGGTTCCAATTATGGATCGAGGTCGCTGGGCCCACGTTGTAGTTATTAAATGCGTTTTCTTCAGAACTGCTGGAAATCACTTTTTATGGAATCTTAATGCATTGTAGACGACCATACATGTATTGCAACACTCAAAAAGAGGAGGGGGGGGGGGGCGGCAAATTTTAAGGGCAGGTTATGCCTATATTTCAAGCGTGGTATGGGTTATGGACCTGGGACAACACCAAATTAGTCGAAACTGACTGGAGGTTCCAAGTATGGGTCGGAGTTACTGTGGTCACCTCGAGGTCATTGAATAGATTTTTCAGAATGGATCTCTTCCGTCAGCTCGAACATAACTATTTATAGAACGACAGTAACACATGCTATCGAAAGTAGGACAAACATTGAATCACTTGGTTGTCCTTGTACTGCGTTGAACAAAATCTGAAGACTATTATGATCCCCGATGAGTCTGGAGGTGGGATGGGGAAATCTCACCCGAGGGGCAAGATATTTGAACCAGACCCGAGGCTTGCCGAGGGTCTGGTTCAAGTATCTTGCCCCGAGGGTGACAGTTCCCCATTCCCACCTTCAGACTCATCGAGGATGATTCCCCCCCCCCCCCCCCACCATGCAGCGATTACGTTAGCCAGAGGTAATCGGGAATCACGTGCTGATTCAATCAACTCATTTTGTATTCGTTGTTTTGAGAAACTGATGATACCATCGGAAAGAGCATGCCCAAGTTATGTATATAACAAAGGTATATACCACCAAATCGATTAGGAACGGTGGCAGATTGAGGGTTGAAGAGTTTTAGAGCATCGAACTTTGATTACACTGCATTCCGATGACGTCAATATGAATTAGTTGGTAGCAAGAAACTGATATGATACGCATAACGTCATAATAACGTTATAAATGTATAACGTCACGTGGGTGGGGTGGGATTATTATAATCCCTGATGGGTACGGGTGTGGGATGGGAAAATCTCACCCGAGGGCAAGATATTTGGGTCAGACACGAGGCTTGCATTCCGATGACGTCTATATCAATTAGTTGGTAGCAAGAAACTGATACGATATGCATAACGTCATAATAACGTTGTAAATGTATAACGTCGCGTGAGTGGGGTGGGATACATTTGTCTCTCCCTGCTATCTCACCCTAGACAGACGTGTGTTACATGTGCAGTGGGGGAGGGAGAGAGAAAATAATGTCTCGAAAAAACGTAAAAAACATCAACTAAAAAGGTGCCATCATGCATTGCCGCTGATCTTTTCTAGAATCTGACTCCTCAAAGGAGGCTGTGTATCAAATATCCAAAGATTCCGACCAGTGTATCTGGAGAAGCAGACGTTTAAAGGTCATTCCTCGTACTGGACCAAGTTAAAATTGAGACCCCCAAATATTAACCCAGGGGCTTGATTTTAACAAACTTTAATCCAATCCCTATATGTTGTATGCCATACAATTTAAAGGTTCTTACCAGCGAGTCTGGAGAAAAAGATTTTTAAATAATATTGCCCATACTGCACTAAGTTAAAATTTAATCCCAATAGCAACCCAGGGACTTGATAGGAATAATAAATGCCAAAATCAGGATGTTGCAAAAGAATTAAAAATAGTTAACCCTTTACCCAACTTAACGGTCAAAACCCTCCAGCGCTATTCACAAAAATTGCCATTAAATTGTCATTATTTTGTTTATTTTTTTTTGCCTTAAAAACATAACTTATGACCCCCCAATGGAACGAGCTCGTTCCAATGAGGGGTCATAAGCTATGTTTTGGGCGCAAAAAATGAAAAACATCGTTATTCAATAATTTTTTTTTGCAAGTGTCGTCGTCTTTTCATGTTAGGTAAAGGGTTAATCGTATATACTTTCTAAGGTGATTATCAGCATGTTATTAAACAAATATCATTCGGTAATTTGCCGGCTTGTCAAAATATTCTTCTTTCCATTTGTATTAATTCATGAGTATTAAAGCCACCGCCTAATTCAACAACTGAATGATTGCAGATGACTTGGAAATGAAATTTCTCTCTTCGAACATCATTTTCTATTAAACTGACTTCAAAAATTGTCGAATTCCTGATATTATTGAGTCATGAGTCATGAGTACTTGATTCGTACGAAAAAAAATCCCGCATCAAACTGTGAAACCCAGGGGCTAAAAATAGAATTCCTCTGTGCGAATGAATTGTTTGTCCTATCTTTGGGAAAATAGGCCTCGCCCGTAAATCAATGACGTAGTAGCGGAACAGGACAACTGATAGAAATCGCATTTTTGGATCCCCAAATACATTCCCGATGTTCATTCATGTATTTCTACGCACAAAAAAAGTCGGCGGGGCCAAACATTTTGAAAGTGGGTCACGCTTATATCTCAAGCATGGTATGGCCTATAGACCTGGGGGGGGGGGGGGGGGGGGCAACACTAAATGGGTAGAAACTCGCTGGAGGTTCAAAATATGGGTCAAGGTTTTTGGGGACACATAAGTGACATCGCGTTCATTTTCTTTCACAGTTGCTGGAAATAGCAGTTTATTACCCCCAATGCATTTATTGATTTCGCGAAATTCGTACATGTATTTCTACAGTCAAAAGAGTGGGCGGAAACCAAACTGTCTAAAGTGGATCAAGCTTACATCTTGTATGGTATGACTTATGGACATGGCACCAACACCAATGATGAGTCCGAACTCAGTAGAGGTAAAAAATATGGGACAAAGTCACGAGGGCCACACAGGTGTAATTGAATGTATTTTCAGAATTGCTGGGAATTACACGCTAAAAACTAAAGTGTTAAATACTACACTTGAAGTGCTGTATTTAACACGTACTAAGAGCTGAACTAGCACTTTGTTCAAGTGTAGATATCCCAGAACTTGACAGATGTTACAATAATACCACTTGACAAGTGTAATGTCGCGACACTTAAAAGGAAACAACGCAGATGACGCGGATCAGGCTCGAACTCTCGAGCCTGATCCCCGTCATCTGCGTTGTGTCCTTTTAATTATGTACCCACCAAGCGCAAATCAAATTATGGACGATTCTGGAAGAACCACCAATGCTAGACACATGGGAAGTGCCATCCATTCAAGTTTCAGATGTCTAACGATTGTAATGTCTAAGTGCTTAAAGCATTGCACGTTGAGTGTTAAAATCAAACCCTAAGAGTTAGAATAGGTTTAACACCTTGAAAGTGTCAGTTTTAACACTTTAGTTTTTAGTGTGTACATCTAATATTCACTTAATGCATTCCAGAAGGACATACAGATATTTCAACACTCAAAAATAAGGCTGAGCCCAGGGGCGTAGCTAGGATTTCTTACTGAGGGGGGGGGGGGCATAATTGTTTGGGGGTGCCAGGTCGATATATGCCACAGGCATATCTGAAGGCCGTAGTTCTGAGGTGGGTATGGCCCTCCCATTGGTGGGGGTTCGAGAGGACTGCCCCGAACACCGCCAATGGGAAGGTCATATCCAATGCACCTCAGGCCTACGGTATCCGCTCCCATCGGTAGAGCTTCCCCGAGAACATTTTGATAATTTAATGCTCTGAGACTGAATCTGGGACTCTCTGATGTTTTAATTTTCTCATTTTGAGGGGGGGGGGGGGGACGCTGTAATGGTTATAACGTATTTCTGATTTTCAAAATATCCATTCCTCATTTCTTTATAGAACACATTAAAAGCTGTACACAAAAGTTATTTTTGATTTTTTTAAAAACAAATTCTGTTTCTCTTACGACAATCTTCAAATTCTGTACATAAAACAGAATTTCTGATCTCTTTGGCGGATATTTAACTCCCGAAAAAAAGTCTCACTTAGTATCTTTCCACAGAGTTTTGCTCTCATACTTTCACAATTTCATACAAACTCGAATGTACTGACCACAGTAAATAAATGCTCTTTCTTTCGTTTTATTATCCTACCTTAGAATATAAATAGGAATTAATGTACACTTATATCGTAAGCAGCAGGGAGGGCCAGCGTACCGGCTAGATTGACTCGTACCCTAAGAACTCAAGCACCAGTTTCTTCCCACGTACTCGTTACTCGTACTTGTACAGTCCTCTGTTATGCGCCCAACTATATACCCACCTAGCTTCTATTTCATCATCAGCCTAGAGACTCGCCAGACCCGTCCACCCCCTAAAACGCCTCCCAGTCATTGTCCAACAATATACCCCCCCCCCCCCCCCACACACACACACACACCTAGCCGATGGCCCACTGAAGACCCTATAACGTTTCCCAGGCCCGGTTCAGCACTCACCACTGTGCAGCAAATGTAAGACCACCACCTTCAGCCATAGAGGCCCACCCCCAGTCGGCGCCAAATACGAAGTAATGCCGCCCGGGTTAACCCTTTACCCAACGTAACGTCAAAAACCTGCAAGCGCTATTCACAAAATTCACCATTCAATTTTTATATTTTTATTATTTGTTTCATTTTTTGTCACCAAAGCATAGTTTAGGACCCCTCATTGGAACGAGCTCAACAAGCATAAGCTATGTTTTTGAGGAAAAAACCAAAAAAATTTGTGCTTCAAGAATTTTAGTTGCAAGTGTCGTATGCTTTTCGTGTTAGGTAAAGGGTAAAGGCGGTGGTCGTGTTAGAAACAAGAACCTCCGTAGTTATATGACATGATCCATGCCCATGAAAACGAACAGTGCTCAAGGCTGATGCGAGGACGAGCCCATCTGTGTCCGAGGAGAACTGTCGATGTTTCCCTGCGCTCAACACAACTGGCAGGTAAAACACTGCGCTGTTTCGTACCACCCCTGCCAGAAATGTCATTTGGTGTTTGGAAAGATAACAGGATGTGTGGGCCGGTGGTGGCAACGCCTTTTGCACCCGTCTGCGTCTTATAGAAGTTCGCACGAGGACATAATTCGCCCTTGTATTGTCCGAACTCAAAGTGAGAGGCTGATATATTGAAATTGAAAACAGAATAACAACTTCCGTGTCGGAAATAGATTCGCTGAATAACACTAAACAACACGGAACAACTGGCAGAGCTACTATTCTCCTTGACAAAATCACCAGTGCAGTGCGTAATTGCATTTTCTGCGACGTATGAAGAGCTCCCATTACATTATAAAACAAGAAAATGGTTTGTGCAAGCACAAGCACGCGAAAAAATGCCCAAGAAACACGCTTATTTTGTGAATACATCATGCAATCTCTTAGAACAAAAACAAGAATTTACGCTTTCATTTTTCATTGTTTTCTAAGTCAATTGAATCGCCCTGGGAATCCAGTACCACATGATTTAGGGCACTAAAACCAAACAATCCGGGTAACGTAATGAGAAAAAAGACAGTGGGGAAATGCGCTGTAAAAGCCCAAAGAGGCCGAGAGAAGAAAAGCAGTAACGGAATGCACTGTTGCCTAAAAAACCCTCTAAATTTGCCAGTTTTTTTCTGGCCAACCCCAGGCCCGGGTTGATGCGGGGAGCTGATAAATTAAAAAGGGGAAAAATTGAAAATTGAAAAAAAAAACGTAGCAAAATTCACTATAGAAAAAAAACTATAGATTATAATTGCCGGTCCCAAACTCGGGTAAAGAAAGAGGGGAGTTTATAATTTAAACAAGAAATTATAGCAAAGTTATGCCAAAAAAAAGGACGATGAAAAATGCACATGGGGTGATCCACGAAGCTGAAATTCTATTCTCCAAAACTGATCAATAATCTTACCCAGGGGCTCTTCAGCTGGCAATATGTAAGAGTAGAATAAGTGATGAACACGCTTAGAGAAATGCCATGCTGTTGATACAGGATTTGCAACCATCAGTGATCTTTATTCCTGACTTGTGAGATTTGATATGTACTTCTCATCAGAAGGCAACCCAGAAAGTTTGCATTAAATAGTCATAAGGTCATTCCAGTGCATATCATTTGCACTCAGTGTGAGAAACCATGTTGGTGAACCAGGATGCCGAATGGTAGCAAATAAATTCAGTTTTTGCTGCATTCCAGTAATCTTCAGAATCTCTTATTGGCTTCATAAAATCATAAAACGTTTCAGGGTAATCTGGATTGGTTTTGAAGTCTTGCTTTACCTGTTGAAGAGTTTACTTGTTCTATGCTGTGAAACTGATGTTCTGATTCTAAGTGTTATAGAAATAGATTCTACGAGGTTCTGCTTTTCTGTCAAATTTGTTGCCCAGAAAAGGTATGATAGATCAGACTGCCATCGAAGGTCTGATGACAAAAATCTGCTTTAAAAATACTGTAGCACTGTAAGCGATTTTGGTCGATAAGCCCTTAAACCATTTTTACCACCGGGGAACAGTGTGGGAAAAGCCATTTGCTCTAGCAGTTCCTCATTGTAAACATCCAAGGGCGAATTTTCTCGACATGAATATTATCAGCTGTAATCACATTCTCAGCCCTACCTGTGTTCATTTCAGAACACATCTGATTATCTTCCATTTTGATTATGTGTGGGGCCGTCTCATTTTCTGAAATGCTATCTACTTCAATATCTTGGTACATGTAATTATTCTTTTTGAGCCAAGAAAGAGCATCTCTGACTTTTTTAACATCAATAAGGTACTCACAGGGAATTTCATTTTCTTTTGAAGTGCCTTCAATCAAAACAATGACAAAACCATCTGTGTTGAACTTAGAAATTTGCTCTTGAATGTCATATGGGAAGTTTATCACTTGACCATTAATGGCTTTTTGACCATATGGCAAAATTACCATTGTCATGTACGCAGGGGTTAGAGAAATGAATCTTCTTACTGCCATTGTTAGTACAGACAAAACCTGAGGACAGTCAGGAACTTGAAGATTATTCAGGATACACAATGGAGGAAAATTGTTCATGTTTAGTGACTTGAAGCAACGACCACTAAGTTGACCATGCAAAAAAAAAAAGGACGATGAAAAAAATCCAGACCTGCGAGTAACTTCCATACCCTCCTATTAAAAATTTCTATTACACTCTAAAATCGGTTGGGTTAAAAATCAACCCAAATCGACTGGGTTGAGTGAATATGAACCCAATTTGGGTTCATATTCACTCAACCCAGTCGATTTGGGTTGATTTTTAACCCAACCGATTTAGAGTGTACCTAAAATCAGCCTATGTTTTGTTTACTGAAGTGAATTTACTCAGCCGTTGTAATTTCGAAACAGCATAATGCCATAAATCAAAATAGCTATACAGACTATTACAGTATACCATGAGCACTTGGTCTTAAACAATGAACAAAAATGAAAACCTGATTATTTTATGGATGTTTTTGAATCGACTGGCATGATCACAAATATTAATTAATTTTTTTATACAAACTTTACATTTCAACTCGATTTCAAACTGAATATTATTTATATAAGAACTGTAGATGTATAAGTTGACAATCGCTTTTCCTGACGTCTGCATCAGCAGTGATTTTATTGACGCACGGAATTATCCCCCTTAGATCAGCGTCTTGAAAAGGTCAGTCCAAGAATGTTGGCAAAGCCAAAGTGGGATAAACTGTGTAAATTCGGGATTGTATTGCTAGCCCATTTAATGAATCCCATAAAAATGCGCTGAAAAGCATATAAATGTGCACTGAAATAACTTATGCACAGAAAATCAAATGAAATGGCTTCGAAAAATGGATATTTCACTCGATACACACAGCTTCAAAATTCAAGTTTATGAGACGGAGAGACATGCCACAACTGACTGTCGTCTTTCCAACTTGAGTTCAAGTTTAGTAACTCGATTATAAAACTGTAATATCTGGGATACACTTTTGTGGATGCAAAGGGAAATGGCGCTGCTTTGCCTGGTGGGTGTGAAAGAAATGTTTTCAATTCGAAAGTCTGAAGGCAGAAAACCGATTTTTTGATGCAACGCTCCGTCTCACAACATTCGAGACCTGCACTTTTTTTCAGATTGCGTACCCGCCGTAACAGCCACGGAAATCCAATCCATAAAATCGATGAACGGGACATCCATTGGGGTATTGAAAATGTGAAAACGTTGCGACTGAAAGCAGTATTCGGTATTTTTTAAAAATCATTATTGATGATCGGACACGATCTGACAATCGTCTTTCCAAAATATGAAGATGTCAGATGATTTTCGAAAAACATGTCTCAAACAGTCACTAACATGCCTCCACATAAATTAGTTTGGCGCAATATATCGCTCGTTACTAGGGAGGCACGTTGGTTGCTAAGGTAACCAATTAACATCATTGCCGACTCCTTGGTTTAGATCCCTGGTGTATTATAGGTACATATATTGAATTTAGTCAAAATTGTCCTAATAAACAGCCCATCCCTAGGGAGGCACGTTGGTTGCCATGGACACCAACTGACATCACTACAGACTCTTTTTAGATCCTAAGTGTATAATGGGCCCATATATCAGACTAGGCTGGAATTGGCCCAATAGACCACCCGTTGCTAGGGAGGCATGTTGTTGCCAAGGAAACCAACGGACGCCATTGCCAATTCATTGGTTTAGGTGTCTAGTGCATTATGGGTTCATATATCAATATATCAAATTTGGTCAAAATTCACCCCGTTTTAGACTCCATGGTTTAGATCCCTAGTGCATTGAGGGTCCATAGATTGAATTTGGTCAAAATTGACCCAATAGGTCGCCCGTTGCTAGAGAGGCACGTTAGTTGCTAGAGAAACAAACTGACATCATTACCGACTCCTTGGTTTGAATCATTGATGCATTATGGCTCCACATATCAAATTTAGTCAAAATTGGCCCAGTAGGTCGCCCGTTGCTAGGGAGGCACGTTGGTTGTTAGGGAAACCAACTGACACCATTTTCGATTCTTTGGTTTGAATCCCTAGTGCATTGTGGTTCCATATATCAAATTTGGTCGAAATTGGCCCAAGAGGCCGCTCGTTGCTAGGGAGGCACGTTGGTTGCTAGGGAAACAAACATGCATAATTTTCGACTCCTTGGTTTGGATTCCTAGTGCATTATGGGTTCATTTATCAAATTTGGTAAAAACTTGCCCAATAGGTCTCCCGTTGCTAGGGAGGCATGTTGGTTGCTAGGGAAACAAACTGACACCATTACCGACTCCTTGGTTCGAATTCCCGGTGCATTAAGGGTCAACGTATCAAATTTAGTCAAAATTGGCCCAGTAGGTCTCCCGTCGCTTGGGAAGCACGTTGGTTGTTAGGGAAACCAACTGACACCATTTTCGATTCTTTTGTTTGGATCCCTAGTGCATTGTGGATTTATATATCAAATTTGGTCGAAATCGGCCCAAGAGGCCGCCTGTTGCTAGGGAGGCACGTTGGTTGCTAGGGAAACCAACTGATACAACTTTCGACTCCTTGGTTTGGATTCTTAGTGCATTATGGGTTCATATATCAAATTTGGTCAAAACTTGCCCAGTAGGTCGCCCGTTGCAAGGGATGCACGTTGGTTGCTAGGGAAACAAACTGACATCATTACCGACTCCTTGGATTGAATCCCTGATGCATTATGGGTCCACGAGTGAAGTTTAGTCAAAATTGGCCCAGTAGGTCGCCCGTTACTAGGGAGGCACGTTGGTTGTTAGGGAAACCAACTGACACCATTTTCGATTCTTTTGTTTGCATCCCTAGTGCATTGTGGATCCAAATATTAAATTTGGTCGAAATTAGCCCAAGAGGACGCTCGTTGCTAGGGAGGCACGTTCGTTGCTAGGGACACAAACTGACATCATTACCGACTCCATGGTTTGGACCCCTATTGCATTATGGGTCCATATATCAATTTTGGTCAAAATCGGTCCAATAGATCGCCTGTTCCTAGGGGTGTTGCGTGTTGCTAGGAACGTCACGTGATGTAGTAAATTGTAAATTAGTCTGACTCCCAGTGTATTATGGGAGAATATCTCAATAGCACCCCCCCCCCCCCCCCCTCACGCCCCCTCCCCTGTTACTTCCTTCAACAGATGGTTCAATCACTTTACCCAATTGGTATCCGAATGTTCCTTTGAAAACAATTATATTGTCCTTTTTTGTTCATGGGAAGATTCCTCGAATAAGAGCCGTTCTCGTAAAGTCTCTTCTCGGGCGTTCCTTCCGGTGAATAAAAAAAAGTGTTTATGGTCTCGTTTCCTAATAAAAGGTCATTTCCGAGGTTATTGGATATCCCGAGGATATTGGATATCCTCAGCCAAATGGCTATTTTGAGCTATAGTTTTAGTTTATGGTGGCGTGGATTTAGTAAATAATTATCATTAATGGTGATATGGCCAAAATAATCTGTTGATGGTCTTGATTCAAACTGTGTATTGTCAAGTGCATTTCAATTGGGGTTCAAGGTCACATGGAAGTGTTAAATGGCTCAACCAGACCTGTTTGGGACCTGACAATTTGCAGTTAACAAATGGGACACTTTTTCTGTAAATTTGCTTTGAGAAAGCCTTCTGATAAAATAAATAAGAAACCCATAAGTTTTTTATTTGTCAGAATGATCATGTTATGCTGTAAAATCCTCAGTGGAGGAATGAGGAATTCCTATAACACAGTTTTATCACTATCGATGCACGAAAATTGGAGATTTATCCCCAAAATGAGAAAATTTTGACCATTTTGAGCCATTTTTTTAGCCATCAACTATGTCATTCAGCTGAGTGTATTTGAGTGATATTGTAAGATTTTTGTTGTGTACAGTTGTCTCCAGAAAGGGCCATCATATTCAGAGCTTCCAGAAACTATATGCATTGTGAGTATTGTGAATAAGGGAGGTAATTTAAATGCGAAATATCCTCGGACGTGTTAATCAGAAGCAGAACCTTTCCTGAAAAGCCGATATTTTCACCTGAATAACTGTAACGAGACCTATAATATAAAGGACTCTCGAGTTCAGACGCCTCCGCCTACGGCGCAATCGTCCTTTTAAAAAGAAAAAACAAAACTGTAGCGAAATTCACTGTAGAACAACCCCCTCCCCCCCCCCAAAAAAAAAATATGCCAAGTATTATAGTCTTAAGCCCAGGTAAAAGATGGGGATTGTTGATAAATTATAATCTATTTATTTCAAGTCAAGCTCTAATGTTTCAGAGAAGGGTTTCCGCATAATCTGTGTCTTTATGCTTGGTTGAAATGAGGCCGTAAATGTGATTGTCTATATATCAGACATTCTTTATTTATTGCTGTTTAACCCTTTACCCAACGCAGACGATATCAAAATTTATTATTTTAAATATTATTTTTTTTAATTTTTCAAAAAATTTCAACAAAACCATATCATGTGACCCCTCGTTCGAACGAGCTCGACGAGCTCGTTCGAACGATGGGTCACATGATATGGTTTTGTTGAAATTTTTTGAAAAATAATATTTTTTCATCTGCTGAATTTGCATATTACGCGGGCGGATGCGGCGATTCGTTAGGTAAAGGGTTAAGGTCACATACGTCTGCACAATGGCTAATCGTCACCGCAACATGGAGATTGAGTCAAGTTTAGTCAATCGTTGATATCCATGTTGCTCATTTTAGAGGACTTTCACCCCAAAGATTGGTGACTGGGTCCTATTTTACCAGTAAAACAGAGCTTCTTTACCACAGAAAACAAGCACTGCTTCACTTGCCGGGGGTTCCCAAGGGGGTATATCAGACATTAAACCTAAAATAACAAGAGGTTAAAATCAAGATATTACCACCATATTTGGAATAAATTTTTATATATACTGCTCAAAGTTTGCTAAGCACCAAGTACATCCAACTACCTGTTTTACGTTTTAGTTGAAATATTGTAATGAAAAGTGTATATATTTTTTATTTAATTATATCGTTAATGATTTAAGTACAGAAATTAAGATTTTATTTGTGTTTGACATTATTTTTTAGCTTTTGAATACGATAATCATGGAAAATGGATATTTTTGGTAAAAGATGAAATTTTTCAATATGGCAAAAAGTTGACGGAGCGAACTGGTATGACTTCAGTATCGAGTATGAGAACCATTACCGTTAATTACAGCTTGACAACGCCTTCTCATGCTCCCAATCAGGTTCTTGGTGGTCCTCTGTGGGATGTTGTTCCATTCTTGGACCAGCATGGCACCAAGCTCCTGAACACTTCTTAGCTGGACTGGACGGGCTCAAATTGCAAGCTGCAACTCATTCCAGACTTATTTCAGACATGTTCCATTGGATTGAGGTCAGAGGATCTTGCTGGCAAGCTCATATGCTCAATCCCCTCCCTCCGTCGGTACTCCCCAGCAGCATGGGCAACATGAGGACGGGCATTATCGTCCATCAGAATGAATCACCCACTGCGCCTGCATACAATCTAACGTGGACATCCAGGATCTCATCAATATACCGTTGTGCAGTGAATGTACCACGTTCAAGGACATCGAGCTCAGTACGTCCATCCCAGCTGATGCCGCCCCAGACCATGATTGACGCTCCACCTTAGCGGTCATGCTCAGCAATGTTGGCTGCATGGAATCGCTCTCCTGGTCATCTCCATACCCTAGAACGCCTATCTATGTGGTCTAGGCAATACCTTGACTTATCTGTAAAAAGGACAGGTCGTCAATCTTCTCTGGTCTATCCAAGGTGAGCCATGCCCCATTCATATCGTAACAGGCGGTGGTTCTGGGACAGCGGAATGCGAATACATGGTCTTCTCGATCGGAGACCACCTTCGTGCAACCTTGCCCGGATAGTCTGCGTCGACACATTTACCCCGGATGCATTCCGAAAGTCACTGCGAAGCTGGGTTGCTGTGTCAAAGCGGTCCCTACGGGCCTGAATGATCAAAAACCGGCCTTTGGCTGCAGTTGTTGCCCTGTCTCGGCCAACACAATGTCGTCTGACTGGTGTACCGTACTGCTGAAATCTTGCCCAGGTTCTGGTGATTACCGTATGGTGCACACCAAGGACTTCACGAACCTGACGATGGGCAGCCCCTTGTTTCACAATCCTTACAGCACACCACATTTCTGCTTCAGGCAAATGTCTTCTTACATTTGCATTCGCCATATTCAGTCATTAAGGTGATTCTAAACTGAAGATTGTAATTTGAGTGGATAGGTGGAAAACATTATGTTTTTTTCATTACTTTTCAATAGTAATGGTTATTTAATACATGAATGATTGCTTCCTACCGAATAGATTACAATACTGTGATAAAAATTGAAAAAAAAAGAATTTACTCACCAAAAAAATGCTTTTGAAAATCCCTAACTCACGGTCAACTTCCTGCCACCAAAACTTAAAATATGAATCTCACATTGAAGGATATGTTTTCTATGTGCACTAAAGAACAACAGTTGAGTCATAACTTTTTAAAAAATAAATCCAGTTGTATGTTAATTTAAATTTTTGAAGGACCACTGCATGCACTGGTCCAGCAATTTTTTTCACAGGGAACTATTTACAGTTCAAAAGTATGGCACACCACACTAATCAGTAATCTAATTTACTCCCCCTGCAAATATTAGCCATACAAGTGATATATCTGTTCTGCCCTGTTCCACACATAAAACTGTCTTGACATGAGATTACCCTGTTGAAACTGTATCGTCAGATCCCAAAAATAGAAAATAAAACTGTGTGCCCCCCCCCCCCCCCCCCCCCCACACACCCATCAAAACAAAAATATTCAAAATTGAAAAAGGTACATAACTCTGGCAAAAATTGTCGGATCAAACCCTGATTTGACTTGACCTGCATTTCATGTCGATACACCTACACAACAAATTTTATTTGATTCTGTCGATTACAGCTCAAATTGGTTGGAAACTAAAAAAAAATGAAGTTTTCAAAGTTGAAAAAGGAGCATAACTTTGGCAAAAATTGTCGGACTGCACGATTCGAACTGGACCTGTATTTTAAGTTGATACACCTGCATACCAAATTTCATTTGATTTGGTGAACTATAACTAAAGTTATCATAGGGAAACCACAGTGGGACGGATTCAAGAACGGACGGACACCGGCTATTATAATAGTCCCCCGAAAAATTTGTACAGGGAAAAAAGGTACACATTAATATTGCCTGCAACAGTAATAGACCAACTCAGCATTTGAAGGTTCACATCCCATCCACAATAGAGACCCCTTTAACAGTGGCACATTTCCAGATTGGACCAGGATCATGCAGCATTCCCAAGCCACCTCCAATTTCCACCTGTATTCAGTAATTTTGTCCTAAAGGTTTTCTCTTGATTCTTGTGCCCTCTTACTAGAATGTTCACTGTGAAACCTGTTCAGTAAATATTGTAAACAGTGAGTTCAGGTTTCAGGCTCTAGTGTTGACAGACTATGTTATTCTGATTCAGTCTGTGGCCTGCAGTCTAGTACCGCGCACACCCCCAGTGGTATGATACAGTTATGCATTCTTCTGAACCATTTTGCTTGACATTATGTTTTCATGAAAACATTTTGTTTCCCCAAAACACCCATTCAAGATGTCGAAGAGTCCCCTGAAATGACAGTCTCTTACCTCTTTATCACTATGTACTTGTATTTAATATAACCTGAAGACAATATTTATGACAACTTTCTTTCAAGTATTTATATAACACACTGATCAAATCACTATTGTTGCACAGATAAATGACCATTCAGATTTCAATATTTGGACAGATTTTGCAATACAAACATAGCAAGTGATTATGATCTTCAATGGTAACTGATGAGCTTACTATTCCAATGGGAGGTTATGAGCTCTGAATTTTAAGGCAGAAAGTGTATATATTCTGTGATACGAGAAAACATCAAAGAAGTGCCACCTTTCCTTTGCATTATTGAAAGTGTTAATCGTTTGCCTCCCATAAGCAATTCTTACCATTCCATCCAAAGCTCGTGCACATGAGGTGTTGGTTGAGGTACAGAAAATGGAAAAAAGAAAACCTTTCAATTATATGTTGGGGAATGGTACTGCTTTGATATGCCCACTACATCAGAGCTTCGTGTGGCCACATTCTGTGGCCAAATTGAGGCCTCATTCCCAGTGGGGTACATGCAATAGAATTCCTAATATCTGGCACAAAACATTAATAGATCTAGTCAAATTGATTCGAATGCTCAAACCCATTATAACCGTTTACAGAATGAGAATGTGGATAGGGGCGGGGCGAGGGAGTATGAGTACAGAAGCTCAAGAGGTATGGAGAAACGATTTATGTGCGAAAAAATAACAGTGTGTATATCAGTCCTTCTTTGAAAAAAGCAGTTTCTCAAACCAAATTCTGCAGTGGCTGCTCTCTTCTCACAACCTGCCTATTATTTTGGTTGTTAATATAATTTCGATCATTAGCTTGTTCAGGTCCACTCTCCCAAAAATCCGAACCATCATCTCCATTTCTGAGACAATGATTATGCAGTACACATGCACATTGACACAGTTCAGCGGCCATTTCCATTTTCTTAACCCTCAAAATAGTACGCAATGCATAAAATCTATTCTTCATAACACCAAAACACCGTTCAACCACGCTTTGTCCAATCTTGTGAGCTTTGTTGAATCGAGACTGGGCTCCAACCACGCCTTCTGGATATGGAGTAATGAGCCAGTCATTACATGCATAGGCGCTATCTCCCAGAATTATGGCACCGGGGAAAGGCCGTCGACTCTGTACCTCAAATGCGTCCCATACGTCGGACTCACGAACCACACGGGAATCATGCCAGCTACCCGGCGCTTTTGAACACACAAAATAAACATATAAGTCCGGACCGCAAACAATAGCCATATTCAAACTGTGTGCATGGTGGCGATTAACGTAACTGTTTTCGCCTACTGCTGGTGGTATCACACGCACATGAGACCCATCCACCGCTCCACACACACTAGGCATTCCACTACGAGCGCGGAATTCGTAAGCTACTTGGTAGCAGTTGTCTGGCCAGTGTATGAATTCAGGTACAAGAGACAAAATCAGTGGAGCCACAGAGTGTACAGTCCTCTTGACCGTGTCGTATCCTATCCCGTGGCAGTCTTGCACCATATGATAGAACCCGTTGGTGCCTAGAAAATGTAAGAATACAAGAATCTTTTGTCGCGCACTCAACGGATCACTCCGTAGTGTTCGGGCCTCTAAATGATGACCTATATTCGACTCTAACAAGTCCACAATGGCCCGTGGAACCCGATAACCATCTCTAAAATCCCTGTCTGATTGGCATTCAAACCTTCTGTCCCCTGCCAAGTGCGTGGTTGTCTGGAACTTCTGGTCAAAATCAGCGCATCGATTTATTCATCTGAAGAGTACGCCATCTTGGTATAGGAAAGTAATCTTGCACGAGGTTTTACAGCTCGCAAGCAAAATACAAACGGTGTGTTACTTGTGAAATAACATTAGTAAAAATAGTGAATTTTTACTGTTGTAGTACAGCTGTGAAGATTGATAGTTTTGACGAAATACACAACTGTAACATGTGAACGCGGTCACAAGTTATCGCTCACATCTGTAATTTTGACACTATTAAATCCCGATGATAGTTTTCTGTTGCGGACACAGTTGTATTTAGACACACTTTACAGCTGTACATTGGTTGATAGTTTTGGCCCCAGATCGCAAAATTAGGAGGATTATTTCTGGAACTCACCGAAACCAGACCGAAAAAGGGGCCGAATGACAGACCAATAAAGTTGTACCATCAATATCACTGGGGGAAGCATGACCGTGAAAATTTGGTTGATTGCGCCGGTGTCCGGTTGATTGCTCTTTCTCTTCGACATCAAATTGTGGTAAGTGTACGATTTATTGTAGATTTCTCTAAATATCAATAAATTGGGAACACAGGAATATACGCATAGGTTGTGTAAATGTATCCTGAACACGTACATATATTTTTTATACTTAGATACCCGAGTATTGCCTGCTAGTGACTTCATATTTAATCCATCAGCGGGTCGTTTTCGTCAAATGTTGACAAAAATGACTCGTACGCCTCAAACACTTTAACTACCTAATTTCTTTTTACCCTGCATGTTGATAAGGTGTAGAAGATCTTATAACCTGAACTACAGCAAACAATTTGCTAAATTAGTTGAGAAAACACGCGAAAACCGAGTGTCCGGTTATTTTGTTCATTGCATGTAGTGATCGTTGATTGCAGTTCTAAATCATGCCGATGTCCGGTTCATTGTTTTACTTGTGTCCGGTTGATTGACAAAAAAGCCACTGTCTTTGGATTTGGCGGCCATCATAGGTTTCGAAAAAATCCTAAAACGACTTGGCATCCTCAAAAACTCCTAAAGCAACCTCATGATCATCAACATAGCGCAAAAGGCAGCTGAGCTATTGGGAAATAGTGTACTCTGGGTGGTAGCCATTTTAGTCACGTGATCAACAGGGCGATATCGTCTACAACACTCTGAAAACACAGTGTAAGAACACTTTCAATCCTTTAGCTCTCCAATTCATCTTGTAGTGTACAAAATTCTGGACCTTGAGTGGGAAAGTCATTAAATTCTATCAGTGAAGAAACTCCAGGCTCAAATCCCACAGATCAACCGTCCCATGGCGACGACTTTCCTGGTAGTTTGGGGCAGTGCGTATGTCTCACTGTGAGAAATATATTCAAGTAAAACAAGTCCCGAGTTGCGCTAACCTTCATTAGCAAATCAAAATAAACTTGCATACATTTTGCTGATAGTAATTTATCGTGCAGTTACATCATGTCCATGATTACCTGCGCGTCATAGACAGTAATTCACTTTGCAATATATTACCATTGACGATACAGGCAAATATGCAAATGTACTTTTATAATTTGGCATGCTTTTTGATGATAAATAGTTCGATAGGCATTTATCATTATACGTAAAGATGCAATCAACCGTACACCACGAATTTATCAAATACCAATCAACCGGACACCACTTAAGCAATCAACCGGCCACTACAGGCGATCAACAAAATAACCGGACACTCGGTCTTCGCGTGTTTTCTCAACTAATTTAGCAAATTGTTTGCTGTAGTTCAGGTTATAAGATCTTCTACACCTTATCTACATGCAGGTTAAAAAGAAATTAGGTAGTTAAAGTGTTTCAGGCGTACGAGTCATTTTGTCAACATTTGACGAAAACGACCCGCTGATGGATTGAATATGAAATCACTAGCAGGCAATACTCGGGTACCTAAGTATAAAAAATATATGTACGTGTTCAGGATACATTCACACAACCTATGCGTATACTCCTGGGTTCCCAATTTATTGATATTTAGAGAAATCTACTATAAATCGTACACTTACCACAATTTGATGTCGAAGAGAAAGGGCAATCAACCGGACACCGGCGCAATCAACCAAATTTTCACGGTCACGCTCCCCCCCCCCCCCCCTCCCGCACCGTGAATATTATATGACGAACAATAGTTCCCCCAATTTGTGATTAAAAGAAGAGAAAAAGCAACCAGTTTACGAATATTTCAACAACGAAAGAATACAACATGGGTTTCTAATTCCACTGTATGTCACAGTTTTGTTAAGTAAAGTTATAACAAATAATTTAAGACGAAATAAAGAAAACTGTATTTTTATTCGTTTGGCGAATTTTTGGACACGGCATACAGCATGGAAGTTTAACTACAATATTCAATTTGGAAACCCTGTGTAAATCAGCGGTTTCACAGTCATTTTGGTCATTTTCAGTCGTTTTGGTCCGCGCAATACGCCGTTCTCACTAAACACCACATGAACCAAAGCAGCAGCTGTGCCGTGCCGAGCCGTGCCGTGCCGAGCGTAACTGTAACCAATTGTCAGCTCTATGAAACACTCATCCATCCCAACAGTACCATCAGGATCTGAAAGAAACAATAAAGCCGTCAGCAGTAACTGCAAATGGGAGGTGACGGTGGGTAATTTAAATCAGTTAGCTTTGTTATTTAATTTGATAATTACCTCAACGCTCAAAATTTTCCAAACTTTTCAATTTCACTGAAGAAAGAAAATGATTGCGCATGCGTAAATTAACCACGTTATCACAAGGCAATACAAGAATGATCACTACGCCCGCGTTCCTGTCAGAAATACAGCAAGTGCTTTCTCCCTTTTTATTTTTTTTTTCTTTTATCGGGGCCCCGTGCATCAAAAGTAACTTTAATTCCTGTTATAACGGGAAATTATCCTTACTGATAATTCCGAATAACTGCAATTTTTGTTCTCTATAGGTAATTTTGGCGCATGAATACAAACTAATGGCAAGGTCGATCCATGTAAACAAATTGGTTGCTTCAGTTGTCGAGGGAAGAATATTTACATAGAACAGACAATCAATGCAATTTGCCTCTATTAGTCTGCCTCCCTTGAGATATATCGACAATCAGAATTTCAGCAATGTCATTGTCATGAGAATTTACGGGACATATGGCGAGATCTTTCGTCGCAATGTTGCCCGCAACCTTCAGTGTTTTGAATTTCCCACCGTCAACATGGCGGACACTTTTGAGACTGAAACAACCCAGGTTGACAAGGTGCTTAGTCCTATCTTCGATGTGTTTTATTCAAAATTAAGACTCAGCTGCTGCAGTACATTACTGATAGCTCACGTTAGTTGTTCATTGGAAGGTGAGGCATCTTGCTATTTTTTGAAAACCTGACCACGCCATTTCCGACTTTTTGATAGAACACATTTTCTCATGTCTTCAAATGGCTCGTAAATTTGTTAAATGCATATTTTGCGGGTCCCATCACGTTCTATGTGACATGACCATTCCCCCCAACCCTGGTATCCAAGGGCAAGGCTGTTTCGTTGCCAAGTTATAGTTCAATGAAATGTTCACATTTTTCTATGTTTCTGGCTTCCATTTTGGCAGCCATGACTTTAGAATCACCTTAAATCACAAGGGGTTGTGTTGAAATGAAGACTGAATACCCCACACATCTCATGTACATGTAGACAGTACACGAAAAGATCATGAAAATCAAGGGGTACATGCTTTCCATAACTGTCACGAAAAGTCTGCGTGTCAAGAGAGCTAATGTAAACACTGGGGACCATCTCAATACATTCCTCGATCATATCCAACAAAAATATCGCAAATGTGTCACAAGAAAATTCCACAATGATGTGTCAAACATGTGGTGCTTAGCAAACTTTGAGTATTATAGTATGCTATGGCATGTATTTTGATTTATTACCCTTTTAAAATTATACAAGCTTCCTGATTGGTCAATAACCAATGCATCCAGTGCTGTACATTTAACTCCAACAAGGTGTACAGACATTCTATTGTACACTTCCCCGATTTCTCTTTCACCCATCGCCTCAGACATTTTCGTCAGTAATAATAAACATTCAGACTCACAAACAAAATGAGAACAATATTGTTTCATGAGAATATTCCGACAACTTGAAATAAAACATGTACGTACCCCCAACGTCCGATTTACCCCTTGTCAACGCGGATAGAATACGGCAGTTGCACAAAAGACGTCTTGAACCTCTAGACATTTATTATTTTCTGTTCCAAAAACACAGCTCTTGAACCCCCCCCCCCCCGCCCCCCACTGGAGCGAGCTCAACGAGCTCACTCCAGCGGAAGGCCACGAGCCATGTTTCCGAATCCAAAATTGGAAAGATAATAAAATTTGAATCGGAGCTTTTGTTAATAAGACCACCCGATCTTGGCTATCTCGGGAAGTTGAGGCGGGGGCCATCGGGAAACGATATGTAAGAATGTTATGTAAAAATGTTAACCCTTTACCCAACGTAACGGAAAAAACCGGCCAACGCTATTCTCAAAAATCGCTATTAATTTTCATTTTTTAAAAATTGTTTTGTTTCAAAAACATAGGTTATGACCCCTCATTAGAACGAGCTCGTTGAGCTCGTTCCAACGAGGGGTCATAACCTATGTTTTTGAGACAAAAAATGAAAAAAATTAATTATTCAAGAATTTTTTTGGCAAGTGTCGTCTGCATGCCATGTTAGGTAAAGGGTTAAGAGTACAAGGTGAACAAAATAAGAACGATATAGGAAGAAACAAATCTCGGCTAGCTTGAAAACACGGTGCATTTACTACACGCGAGAAAGACCGTAAGTAGGTAATTTCATTCAGTTCGTTTAGTAGAAGATTATGAATACAGTCCACGTAGCGTTGAGCTGCAAGAAAAAGTTGAATGGTGTGGAGGGTATATTCGTTCTGTTGAGCTAGCTTGGCAACAATATTCAAGATAATATTAAATTATATTTTAATTAGATTAGTACTGTGCTAGAAATGAATCATTGGAATCGCTTACTTGATAATATAAAGTCATGTACCACTTCAAAGATGAGGTAGTTGTCTTCGTTATACAAGAATACTGAACGAAAAAGAAGTGTGGATGTGTCGTCTGCTCCAAAAGGGAGCACGTTAATTGTATAATTACAAGCGTCTGTGTAAATTGGACAATGCAAGAGAAAGTGATCAGGAGTCTCTTGTTCGCCACACTGACATGAGGGGTTTGGTCATCATATAAGTGTGAATTGAAGTTACTACGCCGCAGTCGTAACCTGCAATGATGTGTTTGAGCTGTGTGAGATTTCGCCTTACTGTGGAACCTTCCAGGTGGCTTGTACAACCCGCAAACAGTTTTTACATATGCAGGATTTTTTCACATATGCGGGTTGTACAGTGGCTCATTACTGTCGTTTAGGAAAGTCTTGAAATTAATCAATGACGAGTTCTCGTGGACAGACAGGGGCAGGTTATTCCATTGATCGGTAACGCTGGGGATGAAGGAAGACTTGTACAGTTCAGTCCGACAAAAAGGAACACGGTGCTTTTGGCTTGATCGGGGACTGACTGGTGGATTGGTCAAAGAGCAAATAGGGGGACTTTACTGGAGATGTGTCGGAAACCGGGGCTTTGTCGCTGCTGGAAGAAACAGATTCATGCCGCGTATTCAGCCAAATCTCAAGGAGTGTTGCTTGAATCCGAACGTGAACGTATGTCTCACCGTGACGAACCCGACCCGCCCGTTTCACTTTTGTTGGGGTGGTTCTTATCCTGAGGGGTTAATAATTTTTCCTCGAAAAGCATAAATCAACAGGGGTTCACACAATAACAATTTTAATACATATATAATAAAAAAATGTGATAATTTGTGACTTACATGGAATCCACAAGAATAAGAAGACAAAACGTCAATCACCCCCTACCCACAGTTTTTGAGTCACTTGCGGGCCCGCATTCTCTGTTGTCGCTGTTTGTTCCTCCTTTTCGCTGGTATTTCTTCCTTGGTCGCCTCTTCACTTCACTCCTTTCACTGCCGTCGCACGGCCACTAACGTATTGTCACTTTATCGGACACCTCTGATCTAACATGTGACGGAATGTCACTCTGCCACAGCCGTCGCACGGTCGCTAGCTTATTGTTACTTTAGTTGACGCTTTTCACACAAGTAGTCGCCAACAATGGGGTTGAATTCTCCCTTACGTTTGTCTCAGAATAATAATGTTCATACAGGCAAAGCCTACTCTGCCTATGTATGGCTTGCCTTCTAAAACAGGTTATGCCTTTTACCTAAATACGAATAGCTCCCCGAGCTCGTACTTCGTGTTTCTGATTCCTATTCTCATATATGTCCCCCGGCTTGGTCCGCGACTGCTCCTATTCTAAATATGAGCTCTGTTGCTCCCCTACATAACAACGTGCCTATACTTTCGCACCGATGCGGCACCTCCTCTAACCTATAGCATGGGACCTCCCCATCTGCACGTAACGACCCACAGCCTTACACACCTTCCGACTGGAATTGGCTGGAATGAATATTTCGAAAAATCCTCCGATTTCTATTTAGATAGCCAGAACATTAATTCTCATTTTAATCGCTTCTCTTGAACTTGGCCGCTCAGATCTATCTTAATTTAATACTCGCTTTAAAGTTCCTTTGAAAGACTAGACTCGAATTTTGGTATCTCCGTGACATTCGGTGACAGGATAGATGCGTAATATGGGTGTGTGTCCAGAACACGTGTGATGCACTGTTTCCCAATAAGTAGCTATTAACTGGCCATAATTACATAGATAATGATTATAGAAGAAAACACTGGCTTTTACTACCTTTAATGTTTTATCCAGACCGCCCATGTGGCGTTCAACAAATGCTCAATAATGGACATTAAGTTTCACGCTTTATTACCACCGCTCGAATTATTGAAAAATCGGTTTTCGGGGTCCGTCATAAACCTATCTTTACGTTTTATGTTTAACCCAGCCAGAAAGACTCTCGAAAATATTTACACTTTTTAAACAGAAAATTGCTACTTTTAGCTATCACCTTGATAAGATGTGTGATGGTACCATTCGATGACACATTTTGAAAAACTGGATTAACTTGTGTTTGCGACGTCTTTCTTGCAAGAGGTCCCATCGCGTTTCTAAATAAAGTAAGGACTTATTAGCACTAATGGTTGCCCCCGTAATAATCCTTGACGCTGCAATCTGTATTTTTTCCAGTTCCGCCACTTTGGTTACAGAACAGTTATCCCAAACAGTATACGCATATTCAAGAAGAGGCCTAATAAAGGCAAAATATTTTTTTTTTCTGACTGAGCCACTACGATCTAAATTAAATGTGTGCCTCCTCTCACACTGTTTATTACCGCACAAGACAACAAAAACATACCCCACCACATCGCAAGACCAGTGGAACAACAGGACACATACAGTACGCCCTATATTACCATACGAAAGAACCATACTCCACTCCACAGCATGCCCTAGCATTATTATAAAACAAAGCATTCGGTAGGTCAGTAGAGCCAAGTGCAAACAGTTGACCAACAGGGGTAAAAATCGCATATCCTATACTACCGCACTCTATAGACAACCAAGCATTACCCACCACAATACCGCCCGGCATTGCATTACGTACTACCTATACCAGTAATAGGATAATACAAGGCATTCGGTTGGTTAGCAGTATCAAGAGCTAACCGTCGACCAACATGAGTAAAGACTGCACATCCTATTCTATCAGTGGCGTAGCCAGAAATGTTGATTGGGGCTGGGGGGTAACATATCACCCAGATCCCAAAGGGATTTGGCCGCTCGTCGCGAAGCGACGCGCGTTTTAAGGGGGGTCTGGGGTTCAGCCACCAGAAATTTTTGAAAATGTACTATTAAATGAAGCGTTCTGGTGACTTTGGGGTGAAAATCCTCTTGGTTTCTGAACGGTGAAAATTACGTTTTTTTTTAACAGCATGTTTCAAAATCAAAATTCTAACTAACTGTTAACCGTTACTTGAATCAATGGCCTGGAAACGAAAAGAATGCAATAAAACAGTACATAATTTACCTTAATCTGACCATGCTGGTTCGCAATATGACGTTCTGCACATATTTTATTGGGGTGGGGCGAATGCCCATGATGGTCCACTCTAGTCTAGCTATCTGAATGTTGTGGCTGCCTACAACATAGTGGGGAAGCCACGGCATTTTGGATAGTTGATCTAGGCGCACTGCCGCACTCATTCTTTGTTTTGTTGTGGCCTCCCTGTGTCCAGCACCCCTGGGCCAAATATATTTTGCCAAGTAACAAGGCTATAGGCATTCTGTGAAAGTGCCAAAGGTGTGCTGACTCACCGTGACTGAGATATTGGGAACATATGCAAGTATGACAGAATCTGATGACTGAGCAAAAACATAATATTGAATGAATGTTGTCACTTACCTGAATATAACTCAGCATGACATCAACAGAAACAGCCTCGAACACAAAAATAACAATTGATACTAAGGTATGTACACTCCACCACGCCAGAAAATGGCCAAATTCAACACTAACTACAAACTAAAATACAGTATCCATGTCTCTGTCTTATCCAACAATTAGCGACAGTCCTCCTCTACAAATTAAAATTTAATCTTCGTGCGGATGTTATCCCAAATTTGTCAATCACAGAGTCAATGTCAGGACAGTGGATGCGATGAGTTTGAAGCATGATCAGCGCTTCTAATCTTGCCTCGTTCATTGAAGCCCTGATTGCAGTGAGAGTCCTTTCGTATTTGGAAAACACTCTTTCAGCCTCAGCTATTGTCACTGGTAATGTTGCTAGCAGTTGAAGAAGAGTTGATATATTTGGAAAGTATTCTGAACAGTGATCAAGTGCCGAAATCGCTGAGGATGGACGATCATTTACGGAGACCTGTTTCCATTTCTGACGCCAGAGTTCGTACTCCGATCTGATAACAATTAAGGGATCATCCATGACAGCAGAGTACAATTGTATGGCATCCGTCAGCTCATTCCATTGTTTTTCACAATCACTGCTATTTGAAAATTTCAGTAAAGTTGGAACCACATGGCTGAGTTTCAAAGCATGCAATTGTTTAGGTCCAAATCGGAGCTCCATGTCTTGAGTTACCATGTCAAGTGTGGAAGTGTGGGGTAAAAGAAGTTGATGCGGTAAAAGCTTTCAGTGGAATCATTTTCTGCCTGAGCTGAGGGCCGGTACACACTCCTAGAGGCAGTTCGTGGTTTCTTCAGTTCAATTTTAAGAATATTTTCTGTTACCAGACTTGCTTCCTCAAACAACTTGTGGAATGATCGTTTCACTTCGGTAGCTTTTTAAGATGAAGACAAGTAGGGCTGCAAAGATACGTCTCACTCACGATACAATATGTATCGCGATTTTTTTCACGATACGATTTTTTCACGATACATTACATGCAGTGAATTGAGAGTGAATTATCAGTAATAAGAGGCCCCCAAACTGCAGAGAGTCTAACTTTCATTTGACCAGTAACATCCAGTTTCCTTTTTAGTGCTTGAGAAAGACAAGCAAGTTTCAGCCAATGGAACTCTGGGAGTCTGGGTTCAACTCAGAAGTGAGAGGTCTGTTGCCTCAAACTATGCTTATAATGTAGACAGAGTTGATATTTTACTGAAATACAAATGAACAAGTGAAATCACAGGAGTCTGAAATTCTATCAGTACAGCTATAATTCACTTTCAACGTGATATTTACGTTCCCAACGTTGGGAACGTAAATATCACGTTGAAAGTGAATTATAGCTATACTCATAGAATTTCAGACTCCTGTGGTGGAATTATAGTTGGAAAAGCACAAAATAGACTTGTTGGGCCTGAAAATGCAACATCTGACAACATCATGCCAACTTTCTGGAAGTGTATCGTTTGTATCGTGATACACATGAAACGATACGATATGCGCGTATCGTGAACAAATGTATCGCGATGCATCGAAATCGTGATGAATCGTTGCAGCCCTGGAGACAAGGTCCAACACTGATGTCATTGCCTGTACCAGATCACATCCAACAGTTTGCAAAGCACGGGTGACTGGTAAGATTAGTCCTGATATGTTCTCAAGAATTATCAGAGAGACAATGAAATCAGACTGGCAGATATATCACTCCAGACTGCTTGCCTTATTTCAGGCTTCAGACAAATCCCAATCTTTCATTTCGACAAGTTCTTCTAATACATATTTAAGTAACTGTCGGAGTGTAACAACAGCCGTGTGGCGTTCAATGAATCTTGTGTCGCACACACTAAAAACTAAAGTGTTAAAACTGCCACTTTCAAGGTGTTAAATCCATTCTAACTCTTAGGGTTTGATTTTAACACTCAAAGTGCAATGCTTTAAGCACTTAGACATTACAATCGTCAGACATCTGAAACTTGAATGGATGGCACTTCCCATGTGTCTAGCATTGGTGGTTCTTCCAGAATCGTCCATAATTTGATTTGCGCTTGGTGGGTGCATAATTAAAATGACACAACGCAGATGACGCGGATCAGGCTCGAGAGTTCGAGCCTGATCCGCGTCATCTGCGTTGTTTCCTTTTAAGTGTTGCGACATTACACTTGTCAAGTGGTATTATTGTAACACCTGTCAAGTTCTGGGATATCTACACTTGAACAAAGTGCTAGTTCAGCTCTTAGTAAGTGTTAAATACAGCACTTCAAGTGTAGTTTTTAACACTTTAGTTTTTAGATGTATGTTCTCAAGAATTATCAGAGAGACAATGAAATCAGACTGGCAGATAGAGCACTCCAGACTGCTTGCCTTATTTCTTGCTTCAGACAAATCCCAATCTTTCATTTCGACAAGTGCTTTTAATACATATTTAAGTAACTGTCTGAGTGTAAAAACAGCTGTGTGGCGTTCAATGAATCTTGTGTCGCATAATTTTATAAGCCTTTTTTTGGTCACACCTGTGTCACAGTCATTCTCAATACATCTTTTAAGAAGATCTGTCCTCTTCGCACTCGATCGGAAGGTTGCCGAAATTTGTCTTACAACATTCTCCGCATTTCTGATGGGTGGAACACTTATTGCCTTAGATGCACTAAGTTTAAACAATATTTATTTCAGAAAAACATGTTGAAGAAGAGATTACATATTAACACAAAAGTACATAAACTGAAGTGGATTCAGCAGTAAGCTTATTTAGCTTATACAAGGCTGTCTCCGATACATTGTAAACCTTTCGTATTTAATGGCTGGTACGGAAGTATTTTATGTTCTTTGGCATGATTAAAAAAAATTGTGTACAAACTGCTCGAAGACAAGTGAGCGATCGAGCAAATTGAAGGGAGATAAAGAGAGAGGAAGAAGAAAAAAGACAAAATTGCAGAATGACCCAAAGAAAAATTGGTGCCAGGGTGACGTAGCATGCAGTGATTGGGGCGTTAGAATAGTCACGGTCTCGTGTTCTGAGCTACTGGAAACGTTTACTCTGAAGAATAAATTTGTGGACCTGCTGGAATATGAACTTGTTGGTGGGCAAGTCGTAATATTCACAACCATAAAGCAAGATGTCGGTTGTAATCAAGTGGGGTATGGAACCCAATGTTTGCATTCGCTGTGGATGTACATGGGACAATGGAAGAAGTAATGGCCAGTAGTTTCGTGTTCACCACATACACACAGGGGACTATCAGAGAGGAAGTTGTTGTGTAAGTCACTGTTAAGATTACTGCAATTAAGACGGAGAATTTGTGCACGACGTGAGGTGCACTTAAGTAAAGACAATACATTGCACAATGAAAATAGAATGCCATTGGAGCTTTATTTAAGCCGACACACCAACACGTTCACTTGCCATTGAACTTGCACCATCATATCCCTGGCCAACACAAAGAGAAAGATTCAACCCAAGATCACGGATCTTTCGTAAGAGAGTTTCTGCAATCGCTATGCCACTGAACTTGACTTCATCGATCATGCTGGCTTCTGGCAAATTTGATTTGATGTCCGATATTAAATCCAGGACTGCAACTGTGCCCTCACGAATAATCCAAGATTCTGAGTTATTTCTAATAACGTAGCGTATGACAACAGCCAGTTGCTCTCTTTGTTGACGATCAGTAGTCTCAACAGCAATGATAGCCCAGAAACGAGCTTTTTTATGTTAGATACAACTCTGTCCTTAACCAACCCACCTGCAATTTGTATCAATTCATTTTGTATTGCAGCAGATTGATATGTCGCATTCGCCTTTGCTATCTTGATGTGATCACTTAGGTCTGGATCACCACCACGGACTCTGTACCGAAGCAAGGCTCGAACATTTCCGTCATTTACATCCGGTTCATCTCCGTCGGAAATTAAACCAAGCTCGCCCCGGTGACCCCTGAGGGCATTATTCTGGCGACCACATGTAAGTATGGTGTCAATGATTGGGCGCAGGTTTTGCCTATTTTCCATAACATTTTTCTTGTGTGACTCGTCCATATTCCCTCTAATATCAGTTTCTCCTTGAATGAATGTTTTTTTGAAGCTGTCCATAAATGTTACATTTGTTCTATGATATTCGTTGTCTTTACACAGCACCCCTTGCTTTCCTGTCAAGTCATCGAATCGATCTAATGGCTTTAAAACCAGTTTTCCTGGTAGCTGACGGTGACCACGTCCACTTTGTCGACCACCAACTCCGCTCTCGTTTGAAAACAAGACGCACGGCACACAAAAAGCTCCTGCCTTTCCCTGCACTTTGCTGACAACCAGCCATGGAAGCTGAATCAAATGACTTGGCTTTAATCGTCGTTTTCTCTCTTTACCACCCTTCATGTGTAATGATGAAGGAAATTCGTCCTCGTGTTGAGGCTTCCATGGGATCATGAATTTAGCGCGATCTTCGTCCCTTAGCGTTATTGAAGCAGCATCACCTATGTCGTTACTTGCTGTTTCTTTTGGTAATATGTTAATAGTGGCGAAATACTCCTGGTGGTATCCTCTGCAACATGTCTTTGAGATGTCCCCTCGTCTGTTGGCAGGACACCGACATCAGCCGACTCTCTAGACTTTGCAAAGAACGAGTTCAAAGTTCTTTGACTTTTTATTTTCTTTGATGGTGGAGCAGACATTCTGATATTGGAAGTGTTAAGTGTAGTGTACTAGTGTGAGGAACGTATGTACATCTGTGGTTTAGCTACATAACATACCATGCTTCAAAAGTTTCAATTTATTCTTAAATTGGACGCAACCCACTCAGGTCACTAAACTTGCGTGTTTCACAGAACAAGCCGGCAATTTTCTGATTTGTGTAACCAAACTGTCACAATTTTGAAGTTTATGTGTAATTAGTGCCTAATTTACGCCTGTTTTTATTAGTAGTAAGGTGGCTTTTGAGAATCAAATTAATCATTTAATGAGACAGATTTCTATT
This sequence comes from Pictodentalium vernedei, assembly GCA_031216915.1. Lineage (NCBI taxonomy): Eukaryota > Metazoa > Mollusca > Scaphopoda > Dentaliida > Dentaliidae > Pictodentalium > Pictodentalium vernedei. Next base: position 110,486,673 of record CM062296.1, on the reverse strand, counting down.
AACAATATCTTTATCTGCATCCATGTGATTAATATCAAAATGTGTGGTTCTTATAAAATCCTATGCTATGTTTATACAACCTTTTATAAATCAGGATATGTAATGTACATCAATGAGAGTTTTCACTCTCTTCACCCACCATGCTGACAAGCATTTCTCTATGTCTATTGTGCCCCCCCCCCCACCTGCCCCATCTCTCTCCCTCTCCATGAGACTCCCTCCTCCTTACTCTCTTCCCTTTCTGAATTTTGTTGGGGGGGATGGCCCCCTGCCCCCCCCCCCCCCCCTCTGGCTACGCCACTGTTTTCTATCATACTAGACAACCATGCTTTACAACCACTCCGCAGTACTTAGCACCACGTACTACCTATACCACCCCTGATGGTAAAATACATTCAATGTGTTAGTAGTACCAAATACTAACAATAGACCAACAGGGGTACGGAACGTACCTCCTATACTATCGCATTAGACAACCACGAATTACCTCTAATCCTCTCTCCCACAATACCGCTTAGCCTCGCATTACGTACTATCCATACCAGTGACAGGATAGTATAAACACTGGGTGAATTAGTTGTACCACGGGTTAACAGGGAATCTACATGGGTATATTCCATCCATACTAATCTACCATATCAGTACAGTGTGAGAAGCCCGACACGCCCTGACCCGAACATCATGTCGGATTGTACAGTGAACAACAGCGGTTAACGTGTCTGTAAAGTCACTAGTGCAACATGGCGTCACGACTTCAGTAGCAACGTCAACCAGTGGCGGCGCCAGAAAGTTTTTTGTGGGGGGGGGGGGGGCAACTAGGGGGGCAGACTCCCATGAAGGGGGGCAAATACGTAAAGGATCATATCATTACTTTGTTATGAGGTAGTCCAAACTTGGACCCAAAGTCCGTAATATACTTTTTTGGTTTGGTACGTCCTGTGGACGTACCAAACCAAAAAATTATATTACGGACTTTGGGTCCAAGTTTCGACTAAATGTAATGGTAATTGGCGGTCCTCCTTTCAAAAAATCCTGGATCCGCGTCTGGTGGGTCTGTGCGTGAGGGAGAGGGAGAGAGAGAGAGAGAGAGAGAGAGACTTCAAATAATTGAACAGTGCAAGGGAGATAATGCCCGTCTGTCATAATGCGAAATCCATGAATTTTTTTAGACAAGGTATATGGATAGACATGCCTTTGTTGGCTCATAACTTAATTATAACTTATAAGTATCTGCATCCGAATCTTTAAATCTCTACTGCCTGGATGTGTTCATCAGCTAGCCTGAGGCTTTGGGCTAAGTGTGTATGGGAAATTATTGGGAATAAAAAAAAGAGAGGTGTGTGTGTGTGTGTGTGAGAGAGAGAGTGACTGAATGTGTTTGTGTGTGAGGGTGGGTGGGTGGAAATGCATGCGAGATGGTTGGGGGGGCAACTGGGGGGAAAGCCCCCCCCCCTCCCCCCCCCCCCCCCCCCCATCCGTAGCGCCGCCACTGAGCTCCTGGTAATCAGGGTTGTCTGGACTATCCTATACTACTCATATACATAAAGGTCGGATATGCTTCATCATAACGGTTGCACGTCACACACGTTAACCTTTCCCAAATGTTCCCCCATCCCATGTCCGATTCACGAAAATCAGACGTAATTCGATAATCCACTGAAATGAAAATAATCGCCAATTGCATTTCGCCACGATTTGCCACTCGAACGGTATTCAATTATATCGTTAGTGTTAATAGCTGAACGCAAACCATTCAGAAAATAGGTCACTCTACATTTTTTCGAAAATTAACGGAAACATCGATCAGGACAAACTGTGTTCAGCAACCTACTATCTGAGAGGTAAGAGTCGAACATTTTTGAGTACAAAATTTTTTTGTATACTTTTTATTTCAAGCAGTTCGTATGTACTATTTTTATCTTGCATACTTCCAGGATTTGTCGATATCGGTTTTCAGTCAGTTCTCTGTGTACACTGTATACTGTGCGAATACATGTATCCAACAAGTGTGGTTGTACTGGGAAGGAAACTAGACTTTGCTTTGTATTTACGCGTCAGTTGGCTGGACTACGAATGAATAAAACAGGCGCATTTTTAATTTTATTAGCTTAACTTGACAAAGTCAAGATAAGCTATTGCCATCACGCGTGCGGAAGTCTGTTAGTCTGTGAGTCCGTGAGTCTGTTCACATTTTTATTTAGCACAGGCTATACCCCGTAGTTTTTGTTCAATCGTTGCGAGATTTCATATGCAGGTTTGTCCGGTTTGCGGCCATGCCCAGATGAGAACGTCCCCTTTTGGTCGCTATTGGTCAACCGTGATGATTTCCCCCGAGACCAAAACCCGAAAATCATTAGCACAGTCTACAGGTTGTATTTATGAAGGGATTTCATTGTAACTTGGCACGATGCCTCTGTGTAATATCTAGACGGGAACGCCCCATTTGGTCATGATCTGTGAACCGTGACGGCTGCCCAAGCCCGAAAACTTTTAGCACAGTCTACAGGTCATTTTTAATATGGAGGGAGTTCATTGTAACTTGGTAGGATGACTCCGTATGATGTCTAGATGAGAACTTTCCCATTTGGTCGTGACAGCCGCCCGAGTCTAAAACCCGAACACCTTTAACACAGTCTACAGGTCGTATTTATGGGAGGATTTCATTGTAACTTGGCAGGTTGACTCCATATAACGTCTAGATGAGAACGTCTCCTTTTGGTCGCGATTGGCCAACTGTGACGGCTACAGGGGCCCGAAGTCCGAAAACCTTTAGCACAGTCGATAGGTCATATTTATGAAGGGATTTCATTGTAACTTGGTAGGACGACTCCAAATAACGTCTGGATGAGAACGTCCCCTTTTGGACGCGATCATTCAGCCGTGACAGCCGCCCGAGTCTAAAACCCGAACACCTTTAGCACAGTCTATAGGTCGTATTGGTGGGGGGGGGGGGGGGGGATTTCATTGTAACTGGGTAGGTTGATTCCATATAACGTCTAGGTGATAACACCCCCTCTTGGTTGCGATTGGTCAACACTGATGGCTACAGGGACCCGTTGCCTGAAAACCTTTAGCAAGGTCTACAGCTCATATTTATGAAGGGATTTCATTGTAACTTGGTAGGATGACTACAGATAATGCCTAGACGAGTACGTCCCCTTTTGGTCGCGATCCATCAACCATGACGACTGCCCGAGCCCAACACCCGAAAAACTTTAGCACAGACTAAATAATACAATACTGTATGATAAAATTGATTATGGTGCAGTATGGTGGGAAGGATGATGCAGAAGCATGTATTCAAATAACCCCGGAAAAAAATTGTAAAACTGGAAAAAAAAATTACATGGGTGGGTGGGTCCTCCGACCGGTCAAAAACAAAAAATCGGCATCGGTGTCTGCATATTTTTTCCTACCCCCCCCCCCCCCTCCCCCCTGTCTCTACTGACAATCCCTCAATAATTTTCAAATTGGGACATTTTGTCTGCATTGGAGTCTCAGCTTTTGCTGGTAAACATGAAAAGTCTTACGGGAGTAACGGGGCCTGATTTTCTTCTTGGAATTATATCACTCACGCAGTCGGTGTCATGTAAATGGAAGCCTGTGGCTGATTGGGGATGTTTGGGTTCCAGCATGACTAATTTTGAGTCCGGTACGTGTTAATTAAATAAGAAGTTAGAAAGCCTACCAGTTACGAATACTACACGTATTCGTCCATAATTTTTTAGCTCATCTTGACAAAGTCAAGCTGGGCTAATCTCATCGCTCTCCGTCCGTCGTCTGGTATTATTGGGCCATGAATACTTGACTCGAGCAAAAACAAAATTCCCCCATGCCCATGGGAACGCCAGGAGCAAAAAATAGAAATATTTCCAAACGCCCATATTTCCCAAACCATACGGAACAGGGAGCTGTTATTTGGTATGAAGCATCCTTAGGACCAGTAGAAGTGAATGGTAAAAAATTGCCATCGGTTGTGTAAGGGTGTTCTGAAGAGGGCATCGAAAAAATGCTGAGTCAGCATATTTGCAAAGAATAGAAAAAATCTTTCTCCAGAACCAATGGTCAGAATCTTTTGATATTCGGTATACAGCATTCATAGAGGGGTCAAATACAAGTTTGTTAAAATGAAGCCCATTGGTTCATATTTGGGCTTAATACAGCAGCCCGAATTTTAACTTAGGGCAATATGGGGAATATTCAAGGACTGACAATGTATCCTTTGTAGATGGGTTGCTTAATGTAGACTCATTCTTGGACTCTGTTTATTTTATGTTCTGTTCAAGGTGAGCGCTTGTTTTTTTTGTTTTTTTTTATTACTATTATTATTTATTTTTTGGGGGGCGGGGGGGGGGTATGCTTTCCTGTTTTGACTGTGATCCCCATTCACCTATATTCCAATATTCCAACTACATCATCAATGAATGCCTTCTTCTGTCAGGACTTTAGTAATGATAGTCGCGGCAATTTGCCACCCCCCCCCCCCCCCCCCCCCATATGGATCATCTTCGTGTCGCTGACTGGATTGTATCAATAGATTGTGTAGGGCCTAGAAATCCCCGAAGGGTCTAGATCAAGCTCTCATGCCACCAGTCTAATTCTGCAAGAAATTCTACGCTGTTTTGGCCTGGAACCAGGCCTAGATCTCAAATCGATCATCACCGATGTCACTCCTGTGGAATATATCACTTTCTTGGAAAAGCGAACGTGCGATCAGTAACTGATATATTCTGGACGATAGAAGCTGGAAAAAAAATCACAATGATTCATTTCTTTGAGAATCAAAGCTGGAAATTTTGTTCAATTGACACTTGATTTGATCGACATTTTTATTACATTAAAATCAGGTGACAATAATATAAAACTTTTACAATTGTATTTTCTAGAATTGTATTTTCTACATATTGCAACTGACTAAAGTGAATCATTAGCATTTTGAAAGATATGGCAATTTGCCACATGTTTGAAAATGCTAATTGTTAATTTCAGCCCATTTAAAGTGATGACAAGAAAATACAATTCTAGAAATACAATTGTAAAAGTTATACAGTATAGGCTCCTGGAATGAAAAATCACCACAGTCGTAGTGATATGATTACGCCTGATAGTTCAAAAAATTATTTTAATACCTTGATGTTTTAAAGGGGAATTAAATACTTATTGATTGGAATATCGGTAACCGCGGCAGGAAGGAATACCTGTATATCTTTGTAAGTTATTTATTTATTTATTTATTTTATTAGGGTTTAACGAAACGTTAACAGTCAAGGTCATATCGTGTCGGCGACAGTTTTACGGGTGGAGGAATCCGGAGTACCCGGAGAGAAACACCGAGCAACGACGAGCAGCTGCCAGGTCCCCAACATCGTAACTCCGCACTGCAGCACAGGCAGGGTTAAATTGGTTGAAGACATGCGCAACATCGACGTGCAGTACGCCTTAGTACGCGGCGTCATCGTGCCCCCATGTGGAATATCGGGGTTAAGTGCCTTGCTCAAGGACACAACACGGGAGTCCGAATCGATCGCTCAGACGGACACCCATCCCTGGACTAACCGGGCTCGATGTTGCATAACTTCGATGATCTGACGAGAACCGGTGGTTACCGCAACGCCACCCCGCCCCCCCCCCCCCCCCCTTCTTTGTGAGTAATGGCACATCAAATAACATCAGTGGTCATCTGCATGTGCGCAAATGTCCATAACATACGGTAAACGAACATCCCATAACAGCGTGGAATTCCGAACAGAATTGGCGGTGACTGGTGACATGGGAGCTTGGATCTAATTGTTACCACGATTCTGTTATTTCTGTGTTGTTCAACTAGGTCCCGTTGAGGACTTTCTGTTGTAGTTCCAGTATATGGACTGGTAAAATTGCATGAAGAGCATTTTCTGCAATATTTGCTTACAGGCGTCGCCACTTGAACATGTGTGAACGAACTGTGAAAAATAACTGAAAGTGAATTGACACACCACCAGGTATCACACCACCGACAAGAGATCAATGAAGCTGACTTTATTACATTTTGGAAATAAAGACTCAAACAAAAACAGACTGAAGCATTCAAAGCAACCTTGACCCACTCCGAATAGAACAAAAAAAAAAGAAGATTTGCCGATCTCTATCGACAGCAGTCAATATGAAGCACCGGCATTAAACTGATAAAGATGCATATTGGAATACAAAGGAATCTTAAGAATATTCACCCGGGAAGATTGCTGATGACAGTGTATATAGTGTTTGGTTTCTGAGAAGTGAATTCACCAGCAGTCCCCACTCTTGCATAAAAATAAATGGAAAATATCAAAGGTTTTACGGTAGTGCAGAGCCCAACCTATGACCTTTGAGAACCTATTATAGTGGGTTTTTTTTTTTTTGTTTTTTTTCCTTGTCCATTTTCACTGGGTGGGGTCGCTTACCAGAAGTAGTTCTCACTGAGTCAAGGAAATCACTGCGTCGTTATAATTAAAACACAGCAGCATGTGTCAAAAATGTAACAGTAATTTATAAAGACGTACGTGACAACGATTACTTCTTCCCGGTTTTTTATTCGACTTTCATTATCAACCAATTTTATCTGAAAAGAATTAATATGTTGAATAATGTAATGAAGAAAACAACTCGCAAACATTCATGGTACTCGCATCCCCCCCCCCCCCCCCCACACTGCATCTGTAACATACGTCTGCCAGGGTGAGATAGCAGGGAGAGACAGATGTATCCCACCCCCACACACGTGACGTTATACCTTTATAACGTTATTATGACGTTATGCATATCGTATCAGTTTTTTGCTACCAATTAATTCATATTGACGTCATCAGAATGCCGTGTGATCAAAGTTTGCTGCTCTAAAACTCTTTATACCCCAAGATGATACCGTTCCTAATTGATTTCGTGGTATATATCTTTGGTATATACATAACTTTTGCTTGCTCTTTCCGATGGTGTCGTTAGTTTTTCAAAACAACGAATACCAAATGAGTTGTTTATATCAGCACGTGACCGCCGATTACCGCTGGCTAACGTAACCGCTGTATGGTGGGGGAGAAAAATAATCCCTGATGGGCACGGGTGTGGGATGGGAAAATCTCACCCTCGGGACAAGATATTTGGTCCAGACACTCGGCAAGCCTCGTGTCTGGCCCAAATATCTTGCCTTCGGGTGAGATTTTCCCATCCCACACCCATACCCATCAGGGATTATAATAATCCCACCCCACCCACGTGACGTTGTACATTTATAACGTTATTATGACGTAATGCATATCGTATCGGTTTCTTGCTACCAACTAATTCATATTGACGTCATCAGAATGCCGTGTGATAAAAGTTTGATGCTCTAAAACTCTTTAGACCCAAGATGCCACCGTTCCTAATTGATTTCGCGGTATATACCATTGGTATATACATAACTTTTGCATGCTCTTTCCGATGGTGTCATTAGTTTTTCAAAACAACGAATACCAAATGAGTTGATTATATCAGCACGTGGCCGCCGATTACCTCTGGCTAACGTAGCCGCTGTATGGTGGGGGAGAAAAATAATCCCTGATGGGTACGGGTGTGGGATGGGAAAATCTCACCCTCGGGACAAGCTATTTCGTCCAGACACTCGGCAAGCCTCGTGTCTGGCCCAAATATCTTGCCTTCGGGTGAGATTTTCCCATCCCACACCCGTACCCATCAGGGATTATAATATTCCTCGTTTGAATAAAGTCCTAAAAGAAAAGTTCAAAGGCCTTTTTCACTTGTTGAATCTTCGGCGCCAGTTGATGGGTGTGATGATCCGATTTTGTTACGTATGCGGCAAAATATGAAGATTGACTGATATAACTAGTCTTTCTTGTTTACCCAACGCAGACGATATCAAAATTTATTATTTAAAATATATTTTTTTCAAATTTTTCAAAAAATTTCAACAAAACCATATCATGTGACCCCTCGTTGGAACGAGCTCGGCGAGCTCTTTCCAACGAGGGGTCACAGGATATGGTTTTGTTGAAATTTGCTGAAAAATAATATTTTCCCAACTACTGAATTTGCATATCACGCGGGCGGATGCGGCCGATTCGTTGGGTAAAGGGTTTTAAGCGGGAACGGTACTTCTTCGCACTTTCTAAAAGCACTGCACACTGACAAAAATGTTCTGTGGCTCAAGGAGCTCATTTCCTAAAAGCACTGCAAGTCTTACTCCAATGTTCTGTAGGTTCAAAGAGCTTGGTTAGCTCTTTACACAAAACTGATGTTGTTTGATGGTGACCATGATGTCGAGCTTCACTGGCTATACGACGTAATGTAGTTGCAATGTCTCTTCTACTTGTTACTCAAGATGGTGCATTTTATCATTATCATTGAAACTCCACTGCCGAGTGTGAAATCTACTTCAAACAGGGCGCAGGTACAGCGCGCATATCTCCCTAACTTTGTGTATGCCCTCGACGTACGACACATTCCTCACAGAAATTCCTTCACGCGTATTTATTTGAAACATGCCAGTAGGAAAGGAAATGAAAAAAATAAATAAAAAATTACCTGTCAATGGCAGTTATGATTGTAATGTTCCAGATCTACCAATTCTGCTGACGTAGTGGAAGCGAGGGAAAGTCGTGAGAACTACGAATTTCAGTTAACCCCGACAATTCAATTTGTTCACTAAAATACCGGAGTAACGTGACACCGACCCGTCATACAAAAAAAAAAAAAAAAACAATAACCTAACCGATTCGAAAATAGAGGAATGGGGAAGCCGATTCGATGTCTATTCCGAATCAGGCTTTTGATGTTGTCCGGACTGTGACTTCATACCGAAAGATCCATGGTTAGATCCTCGCCAGGAGTAGCTGTGTTGTGTTCTTGGGGCAAGACACTTAACCCTTTACCCAACGTAACAGCCACAACCGGCCAGCGCTATTCTAAAAAATCGCCAAATAATTTTCATTATTTTTCATCTTTTGTCTCAAAAACATAGGTTATGACCCCTCGTTGGAACGAGCTCATCGAGCTCGTTACAACGAGGGTTCATAACCCATGTTTTTGAGACAAAAAAATGAAAAATATCGTTATTCCAGAAGTTTTTTTGCAAGTGCTGTCTGATTTTCATGTTTGGTAAAGGGTTAATCCCGACTGCCCACGTGGGGGCACGGGGGCACGGTGGCACTGTGTACTAAGGCGTACTTCACGTCTATGATGCACTTGTCTTCAACCAATGCAAATCCTGCTTATGCGGAGTTATTACGTTAGGGAGTCGAACGGGTGTTCGAAGCTGCTCGATAGTTCTTTACGGGTACAAGGGCCTCCTCCACCCCTAACACTGTCCGATACGAGATGACCCTGACTGTCGAAAGTGTTATGTAAACCATTAAAAAATATCCGTAATGTCTCCAATCTATACTACTGGCTGCAACCATTGTTGGCTAGACTTGCTACAGTAAGTCCACTTCTACCGTTTCCTTAGTCTACCGCTGCTTCCGTTTCTACCGTTACCACTGTCGGCTACATGCATATCTTGTTTTGCAGGGCCCACGAAGAGCGGATTGTCTTCCACTGTACTCCACTGCAACAGTCGTTTCACAGTGAAAAGAGAAGCCGCTTTTGATTTCCCTTCCAACTCTTTAATTCCGAATGGTATCGTTGTATACAGTAGTTTGTAAATCAAAAGGGCGAATCAATTTTAAGTTTATAGGGGGGGGGGGGGGGGGGTTAAGACTACTGTGACGATGCAGACATGTGGGGTTAACGCGTTGGTGTTTCTTCAGTCACCTTTCCTGGTTAGCTGTGCGTGATGATGAACACATAGTTTATGATCCATCATCAGAACGAGCTGACAAGCTCGTTCCAATAAAGAGTCAACAAGTTTTAAAAATTGAAAAAATAATTACATTTCATGACTTCTTTGTAAATAGCTCTGGTCGGTTCGGTTATAGTCTTTGCGTCAGTTAAAAGGTTCAATACTATCGGCTCTATGCCTTGGCTATTATACACCGATACTGGACAGTCCGTTTCGTTGAGTTTACAGAAGATATTAGTCAGTAATACTCAGATTCTGGGACTTAAATGTCTTCTGTTTTTGTTCAGCTAAAATACCCCGTTGCACATAGTTCCTGGTGGGGACTGGGGAGGGGGACAGTACGAGATATAACTACATACTTATTGGTGTTTAAGGTCACATACTTATGCACAATGGCTAATCGTGATCGTGACAGTTTTACAGGTGGAGGAAGTCGGAGTACCCGGAGAAAACCACCAAGCATCGATGAGCAACTGTCAGCTCCTCGACATTCTGTTGCTGTTCAAGCTCCACTCAAGCAGGGTTACAGCGGTTGAAGACATGACGACCATCGATGTGCAGTATGCCTCGGTACACGGCGTCATCTTGCCCCCGTCGGCAACCGGGATAAAGTGCCTTGCCCAAGCCCAAGAACACAACGCGGGTCGTCCCGGACGGGGATCGAACTCGGGACCTCTAGCATAGAAGTCCAACAGTCTACCACTGAGCCACCGCGCTCCCACGATATATAATTGGTTCTATATAAAATGTTTTCGAATTTCGCCTTTGAATAGAATACTGGGAGTCGCAATACTCACGACACAGAGATATTAACCTAGATCTTGAGATTACCGCCTGAACGATTGTACCAACATAATAAAATTGTCACGGACTTACACAGTGCATTGAAAATAGAATGTACATGTATTTAATCGTATACTTTAAGTATGCCGTAAGTGGGAATACTATTTTCATACAAATTGTACATCGCTGTTTAAGAGGACATATTTATTTATGTATTGGGGTTTAACGACACTTTCGATAGCCAGGGTCACCTCGTGTGGGGCAGTTTTACGGGTAGAGGAAGCCGGGGTACCCAGAGAGAAACACCTAGCAACGACGAGCAACTGTCAGACTCCCCAACGGACTAACTCCACACAAGTAGGGTTAGCATTGGTTGAAAAGAAGTGCACCATCGACGTGCAGTACGCCTTAATATACAACGCCGCCGTGCCCCCACGTGGGCAATTGGGATTAAGTGTCTTGCCCAAGGAAACAACGCGGTTCTCGCAGGTGGGATTCGAACCGAGGACCTCTCGGCTTGCAGGCTGTATATCTACCTGCTGAGCCACCGCGTTCCAGTTGAGAGTAAATATTTCCATATTGACCCTTTGAACACAAGGGGCAGTTTTTCCTGCCCAGGAACATGATACTTCATTATTTCATTGAGTAGGACTGCTGCTAAGTGAATGTGTGGGATAGACCAATGAATATTTTCAACGTGCAGCCCGAAGGCTGCACGTTTAAAATATTATATGGTCCATCCCAAAATAATGAATATAGACTCTTCCCATTGCTGCCATTGAACTGACATGGAAGATACCATCAGGGTTGAAAGGGTTAAATACGTGGTGGAGCTCAGACGAATCCCGGGTTATATCAAAATTTACATAGCTCGGCCCAGACATAATTTCCTGGAAAGTTAAGTTTTGTAAATTTCGACATAAACCGGGCGCCATTGCTCGGTGGTTCTCTCTGGGTACTCCGGTTTCCCCAACCATAAAACTGTCCAACATGAGGCGACCTTGGTTATCGAAATCGAAGCAAAGAGGGAGTTGAAGTCAGGTGGAAGTGTAGCTGGAATTCCAGCGGAGAATTGCTAATTTTGCAGTTTTGATATTTACGTGCTATTCTCCGCTGGAAGTCTAAACGAGCTTTTCCTTGCAGTCGTTCGTAACAGATTTTCGGTACGAACGGTTTGGACGTGTTAAAAGCACTAAATACCTGCCTTGACAACGTAATTTCGATTCCAATTTGAAGATGGTCATCCCTTCTACAATTCTGAACAAAATGACGGCTGAGCATGGTGCATTTCATGCAAAAGAGACAATTATAATCAACGCCCCCCCCCCCCCCCCCCCCCCCTCTTTTTTTCTCACAAAACAAAACAAACAAACTGGGGAATACCAGACAGTGGTAACGTTTTTGTTTTGCGCGTGCTGAAAATAATCAAAATATGGAACTCAGGAATTTGAAACGGACTGGCATTTCCTTATTATCTCATACAACAAAACGGGACTCTTTTCGAGTTTTGCGTTAAAATTATTTGAGGATTTTCGGGAGTAACTTTTATACAAAAGAATATGATTCTTCTAAATCATTTACACAAACATTAAAATATGTCATAAAAATAAAATTATGATCGTAAAATGCTGAATAAACGGTGAATATGCGAGCTCTTTGTGTCACACAGTCAGGGCCGGGCAGAGAAAATTTGGGCCATATGTTTATCCTGTTACGCCAACTTCAACTTATGGGACTCTTTTTAAAGTGTATGAGTAGAATGTAAGGTTGAGATCTGTCCTCTTTACCAGGACTCCGGGGTCAGACCATGACCGAGGCCATTGACATCGGTGCCCAAATCCATTAGGCCTCCCCGCCCCCCTCTCCCCTCCCCTCACCACACTAGGCCTAGGTTATTTTTAGGCGCCCCCACCCACCCTACCTGCCCCGTATGTACCCTATTTTTTAGGCTATCCCTCCCCAAAGCCCATTAGGGGTCCAGACTATGTATAGCCCATTTAGGCTCTCCCCACATTGTTTAGCGTTCAAAGAGAGAAGACATGCCGAGCCACAACTGTAAATTCTGTAGGAAGGCATTCTCAAGAGCCTTTACACGCAATAGACACGAAGATGGTAACTGCCTCAAGAGTTTGGGATGACGGGTGAAGCAAACAGTCAAACGAAGATTATAACTTGTCTGATTCTGACGAGAGCACATATTCAGAGTCAGACGATAGTGATACAACCACTGAAAGTGAATATTCAGAAGAGGAAGATGGCGAAACGAACATAATAGACACTTTAATCATAAGAGCATATGAAGATAATAGAGCTGAATTTCAGAGATTGAAAGTGTCGTACATAGAAATTGGCTTCCCCACAGACGAGGCCACCAAAGTGGCCAGGGAAGCTCTTAGAGACAGCGTGAGAGCTTCCCCCTGTAGAAGATTATTTAAGGCAATGAGTCGAGTAAGGTACTTCAGACAACATCCGGTCTATGGAAAAGTTGGAAAAACTGCTCAGCGACTTCGAGATGAGGAGGGTTACGGAATGAACGAAGCTGAAAAATTCGCAATTGAGAAACGAAAATACTTGCTCGATCCATTATTAAGAAAATACACGTTTTCTGGATGTGCAGACAGCTTGGGGTCATAACTAGAGAAAGTCCAGAAGAACGACAACAACAAAAACTATCCCTTTTCAGGGACAAAAGACAGTTACTGAACATTTAATTATGTTTATTGTATGCTTACCTGTAAAAGAAGTATTGTAAAACTACTTATTGTAGAAATTACTTATGGTGAAATTGTAAAATTACTTGTAAAAACTTATTGAAAATCCATTTTGACTGATTGTAAATCCATTTTAATTGATTGTAAAACCATTTTCGCTTTGAAAAAATTACTTGTAAATTTGTAAGTCTGATTGCAAATCCATTTTGACTATTGTAAAACCAATTAATTACTTGTAAAACTGATTTTATGTGAAAATAAAATTTAATAGAGAGAAAATTTAGAGTTGTTCGTTCCTTTTCAGCTAACCTATGAGTTGAGCATGCGAAAGTAGTTTACTACAACATTCCGGATCACTTATCTATTCGCCACGCAGAAAATACTGCATGGCACGATCTGATTGGACAGTTGTTTGATCAATCAGAGAACGCCCGCGTGGGATAATTTTACAACACGCTTATCTATTGGTCTCATTGGAACATACCGTCGTGTGGGATGATCTGATTGGACAACTGTTTGACCCATCAGACACCGCCGCGATCTTACTAGGTTATCAAACAACTGAGACGTGACACCATCTTATCAATGACAAAATCAAACAGTGTACATGGTCTTCATCATATTAAGCTTCTTATAAACAAAGGAGCCCTTTATCATAATCCCTTTATCTATGACATAATCAAACATACCAGTTGTCCCTTATCTATTTTCACAATTATACAACGTTACACTATCATATCTTCTTATAAACAAAGTTTCCCTCTATCTTAATCACCATTATCTATGCATTGACAAAGACCAGGTGTTCTCAATCATAATTCCTTTATGACATGTCTAAACAAAACCAGGTAGTCTTCAAATTAATCTTTGTAGTTACGTGTACATGTCCTTGACAACACTGACCTTAGATACACCAACAGAGCTCGAAATTTACGTGGGGAAAGGGGGAGGGATAGGGGATGGTGGCACTCTTTTGTTAGTACTCAATGGACGCCTCAGTTTGGAAGTCCCCAGCTTTGGGCTAGCCTTTGGAAAGGGGAGGAACAGTCCGGGGCTTTGGTGGGGAAGGACTGGGCTTTTGGAAGGGGAGCCCACATACAGGGAAAATCTAAACAATGTGGGGAAAGCCTAAATGGGCTATACATAGTCTGGACCCCTAATGGGCTTTGGGCAGGGATAGCCTAAAAAATAGGGTACATACGGGGCAGGCATGGTGAGGGGGCGCTTAAAAATAACCTAGGCCTAGTGTGGAGAGGGGAGGGGAGGGGAGGGGAGAGGGGGCGGGGAGGCCTAATGGATTTGGGCACCGAGGTCAATGACCTCGGTCATGGTCTGACCCCGGGGTCCTGGTAAAGAGGCCAGATCTCAACCTTACATACTACTTGTATGCACGCTAAAAACTCCAGTGTTCAAAACTACACTTGACGTGCTGTATTTGACACTTACTAAGAGCTGAACTAGCACCTTGTTCAAGTGTAGATATCCCAGAACTTGACAGGTGTTACAATAATACCACTTGACAAGTGTAATGTCGCGACACTTAAAAGGAAACAACGCGGATCAGGCTCGAACTCTCGAGCCTGATCCGCGTCATCTGCGTTGTGTCCTTTTAATTATGTACCCACCAAGCGCAAATCAAATTATGGACGATTCTGGAAGAACCACCAATGCTAGACATATGGGAAATGCCATCCATTCATGTTTCAGATGTCTGACGATTGTAATGTCTAAGTGCTTAAAGTTTTGCACTTTGAGTGTTAGAATCAAACCCTAAGAGTTAGAATGGGTTTAACACCTTGAAAGTGGCAGTTTTAACACTTTAGTTGTTAGTGTGTGTTTGTGTATATGGGGGTGTGTGGGGGGGGGGGGGGGGGGGGCGGCGCTATGATTCCAAGTTAGGGGGGCCTAAGTAAGATATGGGGGACTAAGGTCGAGACCGAAGGCATCTCACGAACGCCACAGGCCTGAGCTGGAGGAGGTAGTTTAGCGATCTAAACGTAGTGGCTACCCGCTTGTAAGGGGGTAGTCAGTACGTTCAGATCGCTGAAGTAGGGTGGAGAGAGGCCCCTCCCGTTTGTGTGTGGGTGTGTGTGTGGGGGGGGGGGGGGGTTCTGGGGGATCTCCCTAGGAAAACCTTTCATATTAACCCTTTACCCAACGTAACGCCAAAACCGGCCAGCGCTATTCTCAAAAATCGCCAATTAATTTTCAAAATATTTTCATTTTTTGTCTCAAAAACATAGGTTATG
This sequence comes from Pictodentalium vernedei, assembly GCA_031216915.1. Taxonomy (NCBI): domain Eukaryota; kingdom Metazoa; phylum Mollusca; class Scaphopoda; order Dentaliida; family Dentaliidae; genus Pictodentalium; species Pictodentalium vernedei. Next base: position 110,471,137 of record CM062296.1, on the reverse strand, counting down.
ACCCCTCGTTGGAACGAGCTCGTCGAGATCGTTCCAACGAGGGGTCATAACCTATGTTTTTGAGACAAAAAATGAAAAAATTTAGTTATTCAAGAATTTTTTTTGCAAGTGTCGTCTGCTTTTCGTGTTAGGTAAAGGGTTAAGACGCCCTGGGAGCGATATCTGAGCGTTTCTACAACAATAACATGATGTGTATTGTTGTGTGCCGTTTGCGGGTGTGATATTGGGTGGGAAAACCACGGCCAAAAAGTAATTTCAAGTTTGATTGTGGGGGCCCGAGGGAAAAGTGTGGGGGGGGGGCGACCCCGAGGCCCCTCTGTGGCGCCGCCACCGGTTGGGGAGGGTATTTCTGCGAGGGCAGAAGGCGCAAGGATTTCGATTTAGGGGGGGTCCTAAGTAAGATATGGGGGAGAAAGGTCGAGATGCTGAAGGCATCTCCCAAATGCCACAGACCTGAGCTAGAGGAGGATGAAGAGGAGGTAGTTTAGACCGATCTGTACGCAGTGGCTAACCACTTGTAAGGGGGTAGTCGCTACGTTCAGATCGCTGAACTAGGGAGGAGGGAGGTGTGTATGTGGGGGGAGGGGCTCTATGGGATCTCCCTAATTAGAACTTTTATATTAGGACGCCCTGGGAGCGATATCTGAGCGTTTCTACAACAACGACATGATGTGTATATTGTGTACATAAAGTATGAGAGAATTACAATATTTTCATTGATTTTTTGGTCGTTTAGATTTACTTCAGACGTTTTATTTACCTTTTTTTTATAAAACCACGAGATGGGTGCATGTGATTAAAAGATATGTTGATATGCTTGAGATCCACAGACAGCGCTAACGGATACACTTCTGAGAAATAGCCAATCGACTATTCCACAGGCCCCGGCGAAATAGCTGCCAATAGCTAATTAGCATTTTCTGTGCCCTTGAATTAAACAATGGAAGAAAGCTATTAAAAATGTTTACTAAGTTCGTGTAATGATTCATAAGATTCTTTTTCCACTTCATTCGTGGGCTGTTAGATTGAAATGTGACAGATCGTCCCTCAGATATCATCATTCCATACTCTCCAAACTGCATAAACGAACCGAATGTTGGTTCACACCATTCAGAAGCTAAGCGTTGAAAGAGTTTATTCAAGAAATTTAATTGCAGGAAATCGGTCTCCTATCTGTCGCGCAATTCATCTCCAGTGCTCCACCACTGTCAGCAGTACGCCTTAGTACACAACGCCACCGTGCCCCCACGCGGGCAATGGAGATGAGGACACAACGCGGTTGCCGCAGGTGGGATTCGAACCGAGGACCTCTCGGCTGAGCCACCGCGCTCCTACTGTGGTGGATAAAGAGATCAAATCTTGAATGAAACTGGCTCGTCTGTTCAAGAAATGCACAGTTAGCTTATTCTCAAACAAATGAAAAAACTTATTAGAATAAGGACAGGACAGACACTCGAATTAACCGTTATTGTAATAAATTTATTACAAAAGCGGTTGGTGGAAATGCGTGCGTCAACCGTAATGGTTAACAGTTTATTTCAACAGCGGTCGTTGAAAATGTTTGCATTAAGCAATCATCCGCTATTGTAATAAGTTTATTATAATTGCGGTTGATGAAAAAGTTGCGCCAACTGTTATGGTAACAAGTTTATTACAATAGCGGTTGATGAAAAAGTTTATATTAACCGCTACTGTAATAAGTTGATTACAATAACGGTTAAATGAAATATGTACCCCAAGCACTGTCGTTATAAACTTATTATACCAGCGGATGTATTTGCCTGGGGAAAGGTGTCCTCCCTCTCCCCCACCCCCGCCCATCATTTCTTTCAACATATATAATTCATATTACAGATGAGCCCCTCTGTAATATGATTTATGTATGTCATAATATGAATTAGTGGATTCATTTTATCGGTAAACTTTATTTTTTCGAAGTAGCCATTCTCACGCATGCACGCTGCTGGGCTGTTTCGTTTCGCTCTGCCGCTCAACACCTCAATTGTGGAATTCCTTGATGACAGAATTCGGCACCTAAAAAACCTCCGGTGCCGACTCGATTAATAAAAAAGTGGATTTCTTGATATTTTGGACGTTTTACATTACAATGACCAATACACTTTCTTTAGTAATGTGTAAACTACACACGAAGTGTTGTATATTTATCAAATACTACGTACATATTTCATGAAGAACAACAATGCGGCCATGTTTCCCAATTCGTGCAACTGATTGGAAAAATCGCTTCGTTCGTTGAGCTTTGTTTGCAGCAATAAATATCAGTGGCGTAGCGGAAAATCTTGTGCCCCCCCCCCCCCCCCCCCCCCGCGAGATAGAGACGGGAGCCCTTTCATAATGGTGGTTGCCTTTAAAACGGGAGCAAATTTAGTGTTGATACCGTGCACAGCATACAGGATTTCACGTAGAGCATACGCCATAAATTAAATGAAGGTATGGCCTAGAGGATCGATTCTAAAAGTACGACTCTGTAAATTTTTTCACTACATGTTTTAAGTCTCACTCCCACTATCCAACGATACACACATGCACGCCCAACATGTGTCATGTGTGACTTGAGAGGCACTATGTATGTATATTGTTCATTTCTCACACATATCAGTTAAATGATGTAGCGTCCACTTAAAAGAATAATACATAGACTACAAAGAGTACGTCGTGTGGAAGTGAGAGTTTGAAACTATGTGTATTTGGTACACTGTGGCCTGTGCAACAGTCACACAGGTAAACATGTCAATACATACACAACATGGCACGTATAACAGATAACCATAAGTGCTACGCCAACATAGCCAATCCTGAATTTAGTTCATAATATTAACATTTATGACACTCGTGATATTTACCAGTTATTAAATGTTGAATAGAACTAAATCAGGGTTGACTACGTCTTTGTTAAGACATATACTTACTTACCCTATAACTCTCGCTCTCTCTCCCTTTCCCTCTTTCTTCCAACTTTGGGGCGTCCTTCAAGACGGGGGCCCCCCGCAATGCGGGCCCTGCCCATCCCCTACGCCACTGATAAATATCCGATTTTAGATATAAACTGCAAACAAAGCTCAAAAGTTGAGCTAGTGGAAGTGGTGATACAACGAGCGATTCTGAAAATGAAGACGTGTTGGAAGCGGGTTTGGGTTTTCACAGTTTTGTTAGGAAGATAACTTTTCTGTATGGAGATGACAGATTCCCAATAAAATATGTTCATTTGCACATCAATGCATGCGTTTTGTTACTCTTGTAAATTTTAGAGCTGTAGGTTTTTAAATTTCTTGTTCGGTTTCGGTTTTGGTTTTTCAGGTGGAGTAAAAACTCGGTTCGGCCCGGTTTTCAGTTTGTTCATGAGGCCAAGTAAAATTCAATAAAACTCATTCTTATGTCCGGAGTCATAACTGAATGGTAGTGAAATTGAGTGAAACTCAATGAATGCCCGAAATAAGCTATAATACATGAAGAATCAGGAAGGCCAATATAATAATTACCTAAATATACAGAACTTTTATTGTGCTTGGCCATTTTTCGAGGTCTGACACCTACACGCAACTTGAGGAAAGCTGCAAACACAACTAAACTGAAATGTCGGAAATTCACAGAATGTAGCCTTCCCAGAGTAGTGAGAGTACCCAGACACTGGCAGTGTCTGGGTACTCTCACTACTCTGGAATGGCTACATTCTGTGAATTTCTGCAGCAAGAGAGTATTTAATAAAAAACGAAAAACCTTAGATTACGGGATGTCGACGGTTTCGGTTTCGGTTTTTTAAAAAACTAAAAACCTCGGTTCGGTTTCGGTTAACCTACAGCTCTAGTAAATTTACTCGATATTATCCGGGATATTTCCCGGTTCTGAGTTTAATTTCGTTCCCGTTCCCTTTACTATGGAAAACCGGGAATACATTAAACCCGAATCGGCAGCTCACGACACCGATGGGTTAGTATATTGAAGCGAGTTGAAAAAGTTGGCATTCTTAAAATTAATCATGAGCTTAACTTGGCAAAGTCAAGATAAGCTATTGCCATCACGCGTGCGGAAAGCTGTCAGTCTGTTCACATTAGTTCTTGTCCGACCATCACGAAATTTCATATGCAGGTTGAGGTCATGTCTATATGAGACCGTTCCCTTTTGGTCGCGATCGATCGAACTGGTTGGCTGCGAGAACCCAAAACCCGAAAACCTTTAGCACAGTATACAGGTCGTATTTATGGAGGGATTTCATTGTAACTTAGTAGTATGACTCCCGGCCCCTTTTAGTCGCCATCAGTCAGCGTACGGCTGCGAGAGCCCGAAACCCGAAAACCTTTAGCACAGTCTACAGGTCGTATTTATGAAGGGATTTCATTGTAACTTGGTAGGATGACTCGTTTTGGAATGATTTTCCTGTAACATGGTAACTTTGGTTGACATACATTAACTTTGAGGGACACATCGACCTAGGCCTTAATTCTTTAGTACAGTCTACGCCTCGAATTATTCTTATTGAAAACATAGCATGTAGGGAATAGAAATTAACATATTCTCAATTATCACAATTCTTGTCCTATTTTATAATCCTTTCTTAAACATTTAACATTATCCTTTTCATCAAACATTACACAGTCAAGTTAAGCTACAGTGTTGTTCGACGCTTTCATTTTGATGACGCCATGTGGTGTGTGGTGAAAGAAAACTGATCCTCGAGTGATGTAGGGTGGAACGGGTAGTTGTGTCAATTAAAGCGAAAGGGGACGACATGTTTGTTTACAAAATTCAGACGATGATGAACTAGTCCGGTGATCCTTAGATATTCAAATGAGGATGGTCACGTGGGGTGGGTAACATTATTATAATCCTTGATGGGTGCGGGTGTGGGATGGGAAAATCTCACCGAGGGCAAGATATTTGAGCCAGACATGAGGCTTGCCGAGTGTCTGGACCAAATATCTTGTCCCGAGGGTGAGATTTTTCCATCCCACACCCGTACCCATCATGGATTTTTAGCTCAACTTGACAAAGTCAAGCTGAGCTATTGCCATCACTTCTCGTCCGTCGGCGTACGTACGTACGTACGTACGTACGTACGTACGTACGTTAGAATGTTAGTACGTTAGTACGTACGTCCACAATTTCCTTTGGCACACCTCACAGGTCGCATTTATGATCAGATTTCTTTGAAACTTGGTATGCTTGTTTGGGGTGACCTCTAGATGGGAGCTGTCGATTTTCTTCAATTTCCGTCAAACAATGTTGCCGCGGCCAACGTTCTTAGAACTTAGTTTAGTCAAACCACAATATTTCCCTTTGGCACACCCTACAGGGCACATTTATGATTTGATTGCTTTGAAACCTGGTATGCTTATTTAGGGTGACCTCTAAATGGGAGCTATCGATTTTCTTCAATTTCCGGCAAAAAATGTTGCCACGGCCAACGTTCTTAGAACATAGTTTAGTCAAACCACAATATTTCCCTTTGGCACACCCTACAGGGCACATTTATGATTTGATTGCTTTGAAACCTAGTATGCTTATTTAGGGTGACCTCTAGATGGGAGCTATCGATTTTCTTCAATTTCCGGCAAAGAATATTGCCACGGCCAACGTTCGTAGAACTTAGTTTAGTCAGACTTTAATATTTCCCTTTGGCACACCCTACAGGGCACATTTATGATCAGATTGCTTTGAAACAAACCTGGTATGCTTGTTTGGTGAGACCTCTAGATGGGAGCTATCGATTTTCGTCAATTTCTGTTAAAAAATGTTGCCGCGGCCAACGTTCTTAGAACTTAGTTCAGTCAGACCACAATATTTCCCTTTGGCACACCCCACAGGGTACATTTATGATCGGATTGCTTTGAAACCTGGCATGCTTGTTTGGGGTGACCTCTAGATGGGCGCTATCGATTTTCGTCAATTTCTGTCAAAAAATGTTGCCGCGGCACGCGTTCTTAGAACTTAGTTCAGTCAGAAGACTCAATATTTTCCTTTGGCACACCCTACAGGGTACATTTATAATCGGATTGCTTTGAAACCTGGCATGCTTGTTTGGGGTGACCTCTAGATGGGAGCTATCGATTTTCTTCAATTTTCGTCAAAAAATGTTGCCGCGGCCAACGTTTTTAGAACTCAGTTTAGTCAGACCACAATATTTCCCTTTGGCACACCCTACAGGGCACATTTATGATTTGATTGCTTTGAAACCTGGTATGCTTGTTTGGTGAGACCTCTAGATGGGAGCTATCGATTTTTGTCAATTTCCGTCGAAAAATGTTGCCGCGGCCAACGTTCTTAAAACTTAGTTTAGTCAGACTACAATATTTCCCTTTGGCTCACCCTACAGGGCACATTTATGATTAGATTGCTTTGAAACCTGGTATGCTTATTTAGGGTGACCTCTAGATGGGAGCTGTCGATTTTCTTCCATTTCCATCAAAAAATGTTGCCACGGCCAACGTTCTTAGAATTTAGTCTAGTCAGACCACAATATTTCCCTTTTGTACACCCTACAGGGCACATTTATGATCGGATTGCTTTGAAACCTGGCATGCTTGTTTGGGAAGGCCTCTAGATGGGAGCGATCGATTTTCTTCAGTTTCTGTCAAAGAATGTTGCCACTGGCAAAAAAAATGACATTGGTACCAATGATCTTCAATTTTGCCATTTCATTTATAACTTACCAAGTTCAAGTTTGTCAAGTTGAGCTACAGTGTCATTGACACTTTCATTTTTCTTCCCCCAACATGCAGCGATTACTATAGCCAGAGGTAATCGGGAGTCACGTGCTGATTCAAACAACTCATTTTGTATTCGTTGTTTTGAGAAACTGATGACACCATCGGAAAGAGCATGCACAAGTTATGTATATACCAAAGGCATATACCACGAAATCGACTAGGAACGATGGCAGCTTGAGGGTTGAAGAGTTTTAGAGCATCAAACTTTGATCACACTACATTCCGATGACGTCAATATGAATTAGTTGGTAGGAAGAAACGGATACGATATGCATAACGTCATAATAACGTTATAAATGTATAACGTCACGTGGGTGGGGTGGGATACATCTGTCTCTCCCTGCTATCTCACCCGGGACACACGTATGCTACACATGCAGTGGGGGAGAAAAATCTCTCTCGCCCAGAAATCTCATCCTGGACACGCATATTATAGGTGGTGGGGAGAATATATTTGTCGCATGATTCCAAATCCGCTGAAAGATGTCAAGTTCTCGGGTCACCAGTCTAATTGACAGAATTCGACGCTGTTATGGTCTGATGGTTTACCAACTTTGGGTGAAATTTGCGCGCATACGACCGTTGATGTAATGTGATGTGTAGGCCTGGCATTTTCAGGAGAGCGATTTATTCGCTCGCCTACTGATCGCCATAAAAAATTAAGGAGAACGAAAACTAGCCATCCTGGTTAATGATTACCATAACAGCCTATTCCTAAAACCTACATCTTTTCAGGTCTCTGCTATGTTAGTGGTCTCTGTAAACGGCCACACTGCCCCTCCCACACCTACGGGCCTTGCCGAGGCCCGGGGTGTGGGAGGGGCAGTGTAGCTGTCTCACAGAGACTACCTGGTTAGCAGCACCAAATAAAATGTACAAAGCCCACAAGCCATAATTTATTAATAGAAAAACTTCATTTTGCCACTTATAGCTTTTGTAGGTTTGGGGAGAGCGAATCGCTCCCCAAGACCGTGTGAGGGGGGCGATTTTCAGCCCTCCTGTATTTTTAAGAATGCCAGGCCTGGATGTGCGTTCACTTAAAGATATATAGATATTCCTCCCTGTCCCAGTTATAGATATTCCAGTCAATGAGTATTTAATTCCCCTTTAAAGCATCAAGATATTAACATAATTTGTGAAACCATCTGATGCAATCATAAAACTATGGCTGTGGTGAGTTTTCATTTCTGATCGTAATGTCGTCAAAATGTCGATCAAATCAAGTCTCGATTAAGCAAATTTCTAGTTTTGTTTCATAGAAACTGAATGTTCATGGTATTTCATAACTCCGCGGCTGTGGCGAGTCTCCATTTCTGATTGTAATGTCATCAAGTCCCAATAGGGCAATGTTTCTAGTTTGGATTCACAGAAAATGAATCTTTATGAGTTTTCAGATTCAGTCGTCCTGAATATATCTAACTGAAATATTCCAGACGAATAAATCTAAACGTTGGCGATGACCTATTTGAGGGCAGGACTGGTTCCGGGCCATGACAGCGTCGAATGTCGTACAGAATTAGACCGGTGGGCTGGGACCTTGGGAAGATGTCCGAATGGATCAAGAAACAAATAATGGTCCCCGTATGCCCTCGAATCACGTCTTTAAAAACAATACGTGGTCAGTGAAGTAACAGTAATATTGGGGGGGGGGGGGCCTCTAGGCCACATACTGTAATTATTCAGTGCATTATAATGTTATATTCTAGCACACTGACTGGGTACAGGCACTCTTTTCAGTATAATATCCATCCGGACTCCACTAGCGTAAGAAGTTCTAGTGGTGGTTATTGGTTACAGTGGTTTAGTCTCACTCAGCCAACCTTTTAATTTTTCCTGACTAGAGTCGGATAGGTGTTAGGTTGGCTGAACGCTACAATTGATTAAGGGAAGAAGGTATAGTCTGTATCAAAGATTTTGTTGAATTTGGTTACAAACGAAAGAAAACTTCACAGGATGTGGATATTTCTTTTGCTCAATATGAAATTCGACTTGTTATACCGACACAGAATATACAGGACACATAGAAGTCCACATGAATGATATGATTGCCGATATTCAGTAAAATCGAGAGGATATAATAAAAAATACCATTAATAATATAGAAAAGACATGTGTAACAAAAATTAATCAAATTTTAACAATTGCGACGCTTAAACGGAATAGTCCATGACATTCAATTTCACTCTCTCTAACCTAGATTTGAGAACTGTTAGGCGGTTGTCTATGGTCCTGTACTTTCTTCGTTTTCGTGTTTGTTTTCCCCCATCTTGGGAGAGTATTCCGTAACATAGTCGATGAAACGACTAACATCAGTCATAAGTTCATCTGCGTCTTCAAGTGCATTTAGCCAAACATCTCCCACCTTCTCGAGTGGCACTAAAGGTAACACAGCAACAACCTCCATGAATTAAATAATATCCACCCCTACCGTTATCTAAAAACTCAATATTTATTTGCGCAGCAGTCATGATTACTCACTCATTTGATGAATGATGAATGAAAGGTTTTAGCGTGCCGAAGGCGCGCAGGGACGATGTGGGATTTACAAATCCCTTGCGACCCGGTTAACCTTATTTTTCCCTTGGATCACACAGGCCTAGCTTTCCTATTGCCCAAAATGGAGTCTGAGGGGGTTATGCACGCGGTTAGAATACCCGGCAGTTTACGTTGTAGTGTTAGATGGTCAATACTCAATCCCTCAACGCCTTTAAAACTATTAGAGGGCGAGTTCTATTCGGTTCCAGTTCGGCGATGGTAGAGGTTTGAGTCCTACCATGGTGGCGAGCCAGAATGTAAAGTTGAGCGATGGCAAGTTAAAGGGAAGAAGAGAAAAGAAAACCAAACAGCAACGCCGGTTTGGTAGCGGCCCCGGTATATGACCATAGCGGTTACAAAAAAGAAGTGGAGAAAGCTCCAACAGTATAGTTTTAAAAAAACGGGAGTCATCCATCAAGCCTTCTGGGAGATAGGATGCCGTATGTGATTTTGAGGTATCTGGTTATCCTTCGGGAATTCCAAATGACCTCCTCCACCCCCCCCCCCCCCCCAAAAAAAAAAAAAAAAAAAAACTCTCACTGACACACACCCTCAAGCCCTTAAAAGGGCTGTTAAATCTTTATTCAAATGTTTATTTATATCAAATGTACACTCGTTCCCAGCCGGACAAGCTTGTTTCAATCCTTGCCTATCGTTTGGTGGTTTCTTGTATATGTTGCAGAAAGGTAGGTTGCACCAATTCCTCCTACGCTTTGTCTACCATTTCCATGCGTCTTCTTGATTAGAGTGTTGCAAGAAAATTTGAGAATGTTCAGTTAGAAAAGTTATAGGTAGAGAGAAAGATAGGTATCCGCTATTGTATATTGTGCATGCTGTGTGATTGTTGCTATGGATGGGGTAAGGGGTGTGTTTCTTCGGAGCCCACTCCCCACACGCAGAGTTGCGAGGCAATCCTCACAGACTCAATCCTAAAGATCTCAATGAGTAGCGAGGCAATCCTCACTGACTCCATGCTATTGAGTACTTTTAATTTACTGTGGATTATTTTGTTTTTCTCTTTAGGGTTCGGTGTTCGTTCAGCTTCACCATTGATTCACTGTCCTGGAGAGTGTGGAGGGTTTTGTTATATAGATCTTATTAAACGCGTTTCAATCGCGCGTCAGCAGAGTTGCGAGGCAGTCCTCACAGACTCTATCCTAAAGTTCCCAATGAGTAGCGAGGCAATCCTCACTGACTCCACGCGATTTAGTTATATTGTATAATTTTTATTTTATTTTTTTTTATTTTTTTTTTTTTTTTATTTTTTATTTTTTTTTTTTATTTATTTTTTTTTTTATTTTCTGGAAACTTATTTTGTTTTTCTGTTAAGGGATCGGTGTTCGTTCAGCTCAACCATTAATTCACTATCTTGGAGTCTGTTGAGGGTTTTGTTTTGTAGGTCTTTTAATCGCGTATCAATAGTTTCTATTTTTGCTAGCTCGTGAAGTTCCTTTATCGGTGTCCATTTGGGTTTGCATAGTGCCACTCGCAGGGCATAATTTTGAACCCTCTGTAGCTTCTGAATGTTGGTTTTGCTTAGGTCGCTTGTTATTATGGCACCGTATTCTAGTACCGGACGTATAAATGTTTTGTAGAGCTTGAGAAGCACATCTTTGTTTGCTCCCCAATTTCTACCTCTGATCATCTTCAGAAAATTGATACGTTTAGTAGCTCTAACCGTAATGGAGTTTACGTGACTGTTTAGACTGAGATTGCTATCTAGGATAAATCCCAAAAATTTGGCTTCTTTGTTTGCTTCTAGTTTGTGATCGTATAACTGGAGATCGATACTCGGGACTGGTTTTTTCCTTTGCTTTTTGAAGAACGTAACTTTTTGAGTTTTGGCGGCATTGAGTTTGATGCGCCACACGGCACACCAGCTCTCAAGATCGCGAATGGTATCCTGTAGACGATTTTTAATTATGTTTCTGGACTTGCTGGCTGTCCAAATGCCTTTGTCGTCTGAGAACTGCGATAGTTCAACAAAGTTTTTCCCTACTTTTTCTATATCATTCACATATATTATGAAAAGAAGCGGACTTAGAACCGACCCTTGTGGTGTTCCCGCTTCGAGTATTACTTCCTCTGACACCTCGCGATTAACCTTCACCTTGATTTTTCGGTCAGTTAGAAATGATGATATGATCCTTAGAATTTTAGTGGGTAATCCCATTTTCGCTAGTTTATATCTCACGCCATTGTGCCATACCGAGTCGAACGCTTTTTCTACATCCAAGAAAAGCGCGGTTCCGATTTCGTTTTGACTAAATGCTGTTTTCATATAATCGACCAGTCTATATACGTGTTCGATTCCCTCTTTCTGACTCCTATACGCCATTTGCCATTTGTTGAAAAAGTTGATTGATTCGAGATAGCTGCGAAGTCTCGTAGTGAGAATCCGCTCAAATATTTTCCCAACACAGCTAAGCAAGCTGATTGGGCGGTAGTTGGAAGGGTTGGTAAGGTCTTTGTCGGGTTTAGGTATCATGACTCCCGTGGCCACTTTCCAGCATTTTGGGAAGTACCCACAGGAGAGACAGCAGTTTAAGAGTTTGGTAAGTCTGCAGTAGAAGATGTTGGGGCACTGTTTCATTATTTTGTAAGAGACTTCGTCTTCTCCTGGGGACGAAGATGACCTGCATTTTCTGATTATACCCATGACCTCTTCTACGCTTATTGGTTCGGTTAATTCATGGTCGTCCCCGTCTTCATGCCTTTGGTCGAAGTTCGGTTCATTGAAGATTGAGTTGTTATCTTGGACAAATTTATTTACTCGTACCTTAAAATCGTTGTCATATCTGTTCCCTTCTTGTGGACGATGTGCCTTCTTTAGAAGTTCGGCAAAAGCACTGGCCTTTGCCTTGTCGTCTATGGCCATAGATCCGTCGCTAGTCTTTAGCGCATTATTATTGGCAATTTTGCTCTTTTGGCCAGTAAGAGTTTTAAATGTATCCCAGAACCTCTTAGGTTCTCTCAGCCCATTTAGGTTTTCGGTTGCTTTTTCCCATCTCGCGCGATTGTCGTTAGCTATGGCCTTTTTTACTTCCCCATGAAGGCGATTATACGCGGTTTTAAGTTCTGCTCTTTTCATTTGATCATTCTCTGATTGGTAAGCCCGGAAGGCTTTTCTTTTTTGTTTGATTATTTGAAGAGTTGTTTGGGTTATTCTGTTTATCCGCGTCTTTACTGTTTGCTTGGGACAGATTTCGTCTAGTGTACTGTTGATAACCTCGTTAAGGTGGGTGCAGGCTTTTTCTAGTTCATGAACATTTGAGGGGTCATTTGCCTTTATTTTTACTTCGATGATGTTTCTGAAGAGGTTCCAGTCAATTTTTGATAGGTTCCTCCTATTCACGGGAGGATACCTTGCGGGACCAGTATTACATTTCAGAGTGGCGTGAACAGGCAGGTGATCACTGCCTAGATCATCATCTCCTACAAATATGTCTTGCATTTGGCTGGTTAGTGATTTGCTGGTGATAATCAAGTCTAGGATATCTGATTGATGGAGTGGGTTGTTGCTTATGTATGTTACGTCTTGATCGTTATTTACCACAAATAAATCGAGTTCTTCAATGATGTGGAAAAGGGCGTCACCATTAGGCTCAGTCTTATGACAACCGAATACCTGGTGTTTGGAATTGAAATCCCCCAAGAATATGCAGTGCTTGTACTTGTTGGTAAAAAATTCAAATACTTTACTGTCTACTGTTGCTTGCGGCTTGTTATAATATGATATGATGGCCACGTGTTTGTGGTCAAGTTCAATTTCAGCTGCAATCACTTCAGCATTGAGGTGGTCGCATGGTATTGATTTGTATTTAATCTCCTGCCTTATTAGCAGAGCGACACCGCCGCCTTTTTGGGCGGGGCGATCTCTTCTAATAATATCAAAACCACTTAACGAGAATTGTTTGTTTGGTTTAAGCCAGGTTTCGCTAATTCCAATTACGTCCGTATTTTTTAAATAATGTGACATTTGCAAATTTTTCTGATTTACGCTTCGAGCGTTCCACTGGACTATTTTTAGTGTATCCATGAATGGTTTAGGAATAACTGTACTAAATTTATTTAAGTTTAATTACTATTTGTAATATTGTTACATAATTATATTCTGTTGACGGCCGCTTCTAATAGCGTGTGAGATATTTGAGTATTATATAACTTAGAAGCTGTTTTACTAATCTCTTTGCAAACGTCCGAAAGACTAGTGTCCAAGTGTTTCTTCATTATGCTGAAAATAGAGCCAGCCATTAGAGTACATGTGGAATAAGGGGAAGATGAGTTCTCGACATTACTTACATTTAGAGCTTTAAGCTGGATGTTTGTTTTAACTTTTTTGAAGTGGCTACAACCCCGGTAGTTGCTGGGGTGTTGACCACCGCAATTTGGGCATTTCAGAGTTTTAGCACTACATGCCTTCGCGATGTGTTTGTCACCGCATTTCATACATCGTTGCTCCCCGTTGCATTTGTGTGACAAGTGCCCAAATTTCTGACACTTGTGACACTGAACGGGTTGCGGAAGAACACGATATTCCTCGGTTTCGTATTTTTTGCCATTAATAATTACCCCTTTGCTTATCAGATTTAATTTCGTTGCTCTATTAGGGCATTTTACTTTTATTTTCCAAGTATGGTTACCCGTGGCTTTGGAGATTAGTCTCTCCCACGAGCATCCTGGAAGGGCTTTATCAATCGAGTTTTTTTCCGTTTTGGGGTGGACGCGTGTGATTACGACACAGGGGTTTGGTTGCGGGTGGCCCTGTGTCTTGTTGGTTTTATTGGTCACCTTAGGGGGCGTTTTGGCTTTTACTTTATCGGCGTACGTCGCTCTATTGGTTGGGCTAGCTGTCGCATTCACTATTTCCGGTGATGTAGACTCTGTTGCGTTAACAGAGTCCCCATTTCTTGGTGTGACCACCGAGTCCTTTTCAGTAGCGGTGCTCTGTGAATTTTTCTTGAAGATTTTTAATGAATTTTTCTTGAAGATTTTTGGGTAATGTTGGGCTCCAGATATACTGGATAACTTCAGCTAAACCAACAAGTGAAATTCATTTGAGAACAGCTCACCCGATACAGACTGCTGTGATATGCTAAAAAATGAGCAAACACTTAATTTAATTGAAGTTCACCAAACTTAACAATGTGAGAACAAACTATAGCATTAATTATGAAGGTGTGAAGGAAAAAAGGTTGGCTAGATGCTACTAATTAACTGTTAGAAGTTGGCTGGAAGCGACTCGTTTTTTAAAAAGGTTGGCTGAGTGAGATGTCACCGTTACAGTATGGTCGTTGTAGACTGGTCACTGTCCACGGTGAACGCAATAATATTAGATTCAAAACACTAATTATAGGAGAAAGAGTCAAACATTTAATTAATGAAGAGAAATAAAATTTTCATGATGGTGATTTTCGTTCGTCCTTTCGTTCGTTCCTTCGTTAGTTGGTCAGCGCCTCAACCGAGTAGGAGTCATGTTGGCATTGGTTGGTATTGCATACTGCTTAGACGATTTGATGTAACAACTTGTACAGGATGCATCCACATTTCGTCCCCTGACTTTCAATGTGCCCTACAGTACGTGGAGAGTGTATTATTACTAAATCACCCGCAGAGTGGAGATTCCACCCAAGCAATAATTGCAAATTTGTTGCAAAGCATAACAAGCACAAGCAAAGTTTCAGCCAATGGTTAAACCCGGAGGTCCATTGGCTGAAACATTGCTTGTGTTTTTAGTCGATATATACAAAATTTGAAAGTTATAGTTTGGGTGATATCTCCACTCTGCGGGTGATTTAGTTACAATCCACTCTCCACATACTGTACGTGCCAGTAGGCACATAGAAGAATTTGGAACTTGAGGATGATTTGTAAATGAATTAAAATTAAAATTGTTTCGTCATTTGAACTACTGTCTCATGTTGTTATCTGCCACGTACACATGTTGGAATTGTTGTGGGCCCTTATGGGCTCCCTAACCTCGCTGTATGGGCGTTAAGCCACTGTACGATGTTCAGTAACTCGTCCATTGTAGAAATAATTCCCAAGGACGTAGATATTTGGAAGCATTCAGTAACAAAATTGTATTGAAAGAAGGGTATATTGTATACCGACACGTAGTGTATGAAAAGTAAACAGTCCATCAGAGGTTGGGGTCGAGATTCGCGGAAGAATAGAACTGCGGGCACTTGGCCAATTACATAGTTTTTATTGAATGATCGTGAAATACCGCTTTTAAAGTTTGAATTTAATGTTTGGAAAAGTGTTGTATTAAACACATGTTAAACATTCTATCGGTGATTACTGTCTATTTCTTCCGAGTTTTACAACTTTTCCAGCTCTGCAGGCATCCCCCATCTCCACCGTGTATCTGATAAGGGCTGTGAAATAATCGAAAATGACACAGATAAAGCAAACATCTTCAATGAGACTTTTGTTATTAACAGTGCATTAAACTCACATTCAAAAAACCTCCCACCTTTTATACTTAGATGTTCACAATCCATCAGTAACATATCTTTTTCTGAACAGCACATTATCGACATTCTAAAACGTTTGAAAACCAATAAGTCAAATGGCCACAATGGAATAGGCCATAAAATGTTAAAGGAAACAAAGTTTTCTGTCAGTAGACCACTTTTCCTTCTCTACAAAAAAAAATCCTTATCAGAATGTGCCTACTCAGACCAGTGGAAATTTGCTGATGTGATTCCACTTTTTAAAAAGGGGGACAAATACGACCCGAAAAATTGCAGGCATTATGCTGTATTGGGAAAATCGTGGAGCGAGGTGTTTTTAAAGATATTCCTAAATACTTCCTTAATAACAGGTTATTTTATAAATTTCGGTCTAGATTTTGCGGAACAATAGTACCTTATTCCAAATAACAGAGGTCTATCACAACCTTTGCAAATTTCTATACAAAATCGAGAGCCTGCGTTAATATTTGAGCTCGTTATGGAATCGCAAATTTTAACTTAATGAGGAACTTTCTTTAAAAATCTTCATCTTCAGATCCACCAGTCGGAATGCTTTCATATTTGGTTTCGAACATCTCGAGGGGGATGGGGGGGGGCAGATTCAAGTTTGTTCAAATCGGGTCCGTAGGTTAATACTTGGGCTCGCTATGGTAGCCCCAAATTTTAGCTTAGTGCAATATGAAGACTTTTCTTGAAAAATTTTCTTCTTCAGATCCAACTGTCAGAAAGCTTTCATATTTGGTATACAGCATCTCTAGAGACGTCAGATTCAATTTTGTCCAAATCGATAACCTGTGATAATATTTGGGCTCCTTATGGGAGCCGGAATTGGCCATGTAGCTGAAGAATTAGAAATTTTGTATTCACTACCCTCTGGAGGTGTGTAACTAAGATTAATCCACATAGGTTGTATCAAGGGGCTTTATAGGGGAGCTCTACATTTTACATTATGACCGACTGAAGAAAAGGCGTGATGCTCGGACTATTTTTGTCACTCTTGAGGGTCTCAAGGATTGACAATGTATCCTATGGAGGTGGCTTGCTTGATATATAGACTCATTCTTGGACTCTGTTTATATCGTGTTCTGTTCAAGGTGAGCTCTTCGGGCCCCGTGGGGACTCTTGTTTCTTTTTTTCTGTCTTTGTTTAATGCTATGTATTTATATTCATTTAAACACAAGCACACATGTAACAGAGTCAACGTGGACTGAGTCATCTGGAAGGGTTAAGCGTGTGTCGCTGAAGCATTTATGTTTTTATTTTCGAGCCTCAATAAGTGTTAATATAATAAGTGCTAATATATATATAGAGAGATAATAGAGATAGAGGTAATGAGAATTCAGATTTATTCTGATGGAATTGATATTTTAATAATGAAAATGTAAATGAGAATGTACTTGAACAAGCACAATAGGATGTAGTCAATATTCTGCTGAGTCACTGTGATAATGCAAATGTTGGAAATATATTCTAACATACTGCAGAGTCACTATGAGAATGTAAATGAGAATGTAATTGAACCTTCGTGACAAAGCACAATAGGATGTAGTCAACATTCTGCAGAGTCATTGTGATAATGCGAATATTAGAAATATTATTCTAACATTCTGCAGAGTCACTATGATAATGCAATGAGAATGCAATATTCCACAGTAGGTGTGGGCTGGCTGTTTGTGATATAAGTCGATGTTCGCCACAAATCCAGCAGTGCTTTTTCCATCCAGCACCCGGTGTGTCCTCCATCTAGAGCACCGCAGTAGCACTTAGACTTTGATAGTGAGAGAGAGAGAGCACTAAGAGAGGCCAGTTTTCTTTTGTTTAGACTTATTAAAATTATAATCACCATACCAATTTGGAGTTGTCAGTTGACTGAAGTTACAAAGAGCCTGTTCCCAACCCTAAAGCGACGTGCAGCCGTTGGAGAAGGAGATCAGTGGACAGCAGACTGGGCGAGACCACAGGGGAGAGGAGTCCCTCCGTAATCTAGACGATCAAAGAACAGGAGAGAACCGCTACTACTTTGGTAGGGAGCCACGGCCCTATCGAAGGAGGTTTTCAAACGCAGTAACCCTCGCACATCCAGTTGTCTGGTGTCACAACGGCCAGACGCGCTGCCCACCTGAGGTGACCTCACGATCCGTAGTGTTACACGGCGTTTTATTGGTGCCGTGACCAGGATTCGAACCTGGGTTGCCACGGCCACAACGTGGAGTCCTAACCACTAGACGATCACGGCCTCGTTGACACTGTTACTTTCGTTTTCTAGAGTTTTCTTGTTTCCCCAAGAAAACTTTGGTTGGGGGAGTTGTGTAACAGAGTCAACGTGGACTGAGTCATCTGGAAGGGTTAAGCGTGTGTCGCTGAAGCATTTATGTTTTTATTTTCGAGCCTCAATAAGTGTTAATATAATAAGTGCTAATATATATATAGAGAGATAATAGAGATAGAGGTAATGAGAATTCAGATTTATTCTGATGGAATTGATATTTTAATAATGAAAATGTAGCAAATCAAGCCGATTCAGCAAAAAAGCAAGTAGCTGCTGTGAGTGCCCAAACTTTGGCCAACACAGTGGATAAGTTTACAGGGGACCCTAAGCAGTTTAAAGACTGGATTAAACAAATAGAGCGACATGCTAGGTCCATGGGTAGTGACGTAAATGAATTGGTATTCATGGCATTACACAGGTCGGGTGGAGTCATAGCAGACTACATCCAAAGAAGACTGACAATTAAACCTGACATTTCTTGGGAATATCTTAGAAAAGAAATGAAAACTAGATTCAGTGATGTTACTGAACCCCAGTATGCCTTGTCAATGTTAAGAACAATCAAACAACAGCAGAATGATAGTGTTCAGATCTATCATGCAAAGTTACTAGATCTGGCAGAGGATGCGTTCGAGTCCGACATATTTGCCCCTTCCATTCAGAAACAATTAGTTAATTTTTTTATCGATGGCTTAAGAGACCCCGCCATCAGAATGCGATTGCTTCGTGTAGAGCCCGCAGACTTAGAGTCTGCCGCAACAAGCGCCATGAAAGAGGAAAATGTCAAAAAGAGATTTGAAATGAGTGGCCATGACTTTAGAGACAAGGAATTCTATCGTCACCAGAATCCCCCTCATGAACAGATGGAAGTCGACCATTATCGACGACCACATGGTCATGGGCGTGGTTTTGGCCATGAAACGGGACAAAAATTTGGAAATTTTGGTAAAGGTCATGGAAGGCCATTTAAGGTCTCAAGCCATGTACATGTCGTAGGTCAGCCGAGGACAGATTATGGCAGAGTGACATGCTACAACTGTAGACAAGTAGGCCATATCGCCCGGAATTGCCGTTTGCCAAAACAGGAAAATATGAAACAGGGAAACTAAAGCGTTCTGTGTTGAAGCCCGGAACATGGAACAATCACAATAAAAGGGTTAAAAGAATAAATAGAGTTCCAAAGAAAAACAAGGTATATGTAGATAAAATAGTAGATGAAAGTGTACAGAAAATTAGTAAACAAAGTAGCAGCTCTCTCTCGAGTAAACAAAGTGATCGTATGAATAGTAGTAAGGTTAAAGGGAAACAGGAAGTAAAAGAGTTAAATGTAAATGGAACACCGATTCCGACTTCCGTAGTTTTGAAAGTAAATAAACAGAGATTAAGAGGTTTGGTGGATACTGGCGTGCAGTATAGCCTAATTAGTTACCAGCTGTATAAAAATTTGAAGGATAAACCAAGGCTTGTTAAAAAGTCCTTGTCCTTAAAAGGGGTTGGAGGCACTCTCCTTGATGTCAAAGGAGTGGTCCAACTGAGCTTTCAGATTAAAAACATATGGTTAACTCACGAGTTTTGGGTTGTCGATATTGAACGCAATCTGATTCTCGGTATTGATTGGTTAGCAAAAAATGGAGTTAGAATCTATTATGATTTAGAATGTTTTCGACTTAAGAACGAACTAATTCCATTAGTGCCAGATATCCACATATCATCGCTAGTAAGGAGCAAGAATCAGCTTGTAATTAAACCTCAGACATGTACTGTGTGTACAGCGAAAATAGTAGGTGGCAAAAGACTGTATGAAACAGATTTATTAGAAGTAAATCCTATAGAAACAGGATATGTTAGTGAACAGGCAGGATTAATGATAGCGAATACAGTTGTAAACAATAATGACCGAGTAGTGCCGGTCATGATTTGTAATAGCACAGATAAACATTATAAAATAAGACGAGGTTGTGTACTAGCTAGAGTGTCACCTGTAATAGATTCAAGTGTGAAGACTGTCAATGAAGTAGTGAGTATAGGCAGTTCTTCTGATAACGACAATCAAATAAGTGAAATAAGTGAATTAGAACAACCAGAAATGGATCAAAGTAAAGAAACAAATGACAATTTAGAAATTAATCTAAGTGCTACAATGAGTACAGGTGACAATAAAAATGAAAATCAATCTATTACTCTAGCTGAGATAATTAAAGGTAAAAGTCAATCTAATACTCCAAATGAGATAACTAAGAGACAAAGTGTGGAGGAAGGTGAACCAGAGAAAATCAATAGGATTGCAATTATAAATGCTGTCCTTGGAGCACTACGATCGATTGTGTAAGTTGCTGAATTGTGGAAGAAGACTAGGCTTCCACGAGTAAACATAACTCCTTAAAGGTAAATGAAATACTGCATGATACTGACATGTCACTGATAATCAACAGTGGGAGATTTTGTTTACTTGATGAATGTGGGTGTATAACTAAACGATAATTTAACCCTGTGTTAAAAACGTTGTAGTAAATTGTAGGATAATTTACTAATTAGTGTTGGTAAGGTTTAGGGCCCTATTAAACTGCACCAAACACGGACGCATGCAAGTAAGTAGAAGAATCAGAAGTTAAAAGAATTAAGTATTAGAAGTTTAAGAGAATTAAATACATTCATCAGTGTTAAGTGAAGTAGAGTAGAAGTAATACAGTTAAAATAGAGATAGTAGTAAAATTCAGCCGCCAATCGAAATAGAGATAGAAAATAGTGGAATGGGAACTGAAGGAAAACTTTCTTTCTCTCATTACAGGAGAAAGATGATGTTTCAACTCATAATAATAGTCCTGATAACGGCGTTGGCAAGCAGTAACGAAACTAAATCTAGGGATTTTATAGTGAAACATAACGTGATTTTCCACAAGGAAAAAGAAATTAATTTAGTGAATTCTGACTGGACGATAGGGTTCTATATCGACTTAGAACTTTTTGAGACATATTTACAGCATGTAGGTAGGAGCATAGAGGGTGTAAGGAAAGTATTTCACGAGGTTCCAGGCAACATTAAAGATATAACTAAATTATGGACTACGCCAGCCCCAGTAGTAGGAACCACCCAAAAGCAGATTTCCGGGATAAATCATGGTAGGTGGGCCAAACAATTATTACATTCAGGATTTGATGACTTGTTTCAGGGACTAGTTCGGGATATAAATTCTGTGATGCAAAAGTATGAGTTGGTACTCAAACAGTTTGATGGTTACAAACGATTGCACCACAGAGACAGACGAGCTTTATTGCCATTTATAGGCGACGCCCTGTCGTTTCTATTTGGCACTGCTAGTTCCTCAGACTTGGACACAATAAACCATAATATTGGCATTCTTTCAAAGAATCAACGAACCCTACAACATCTGGTTAAAAAAGGTTTTACCATAATGAATGTTACACGTAAACAGGTACAACAGAACAGACACTCAATTAGTCACATAATAACATCATTAAGGACCCTGTCTGCCCGGATAACTGACATTTACAAGGCCGTGTCCATGCGACTCGCTTTCCTGGAATTTTATACACAGTTATATCATAAATTACAGCTATTAGTTCATGAGGTCGATCAAATGACTAATCAAGCAAGATTTTACATTGAACATCTACACACACAATTTAACTCGTTGATAGCACGACAGTTAGCGCCTAGTGTGATTGAAGCAAAAACGCTACACAATGTTTTAGTAGATTTAAAAACGCACCTACCTGCTCATTTAAAGTTGCCCTTCGATGAGACCACGGAATTGTGGAAATATTACAAGTACTTGTCCAGTAGTGCCGTGTTTGAGAATCAGCGGTTGATTATTGTAGTGAAACTACCACTAGTAGATGTCCGTAAGACATTTGAGCTATACAAGATATATTCCTTGCCTTATCCTTTGGTTAATGCAACTATGAAATTAAATCCACAATTTAAATCCCTAACAGCACAACATAAACTGGAAACCGAGTATTTGACAATAAATAAGAAACGCACACACATAGCTCACTTAACTAATGCACACACCTGTCTGAGTAATACTTTGGAATTTTGTTCCTTGGATGGCGTCATACACACAGTACGACCTGAAGCTTACTGCAGTCAGGCTTTGTTTCTGGGAAATGAAAAATCAATACAGTTGGCTTGTTCAGTGGAAGTGAAAATTAATACAATCTTGCCCAGTGCAATGCAAATTGCCCATGGTGTATGGTTTGTTAGTACACGTGACCCTTTGCCATTTGCTGTCTCATGTGCTAATACTACCAACACACGTACCTTCACTATTGACCCACCTATTGGCATGTTACAATTACCCCCAAAATGTTCTGCTACTAGTGCCACCATTCAAATGATAGCATATTTACATGGGAATACCAAAGAATTTTATGATGCCATGGAAACGAAATTATTAATTAATCATAACACCACAAACTTCCGCTTATGGTCCCCATTGTTTACGAAATTTCCGACTTTGACAAATGTAGTTTTTCCCACACAGCTTAAGGACGTCGATCCAATTCCAATAGAATCATTTATTGATCAACTTGAACACCTTGATACGATATCGGAGACGGATACGAAATCCTGGTTAAAACCTTGGGGTTACGGTATCTCCTCTACGGTATTTGCCCTAATAGTAATAGGATGTGTTGCATATTGTTGCTGTAGAAAACAGCTCTGTTTAAAGCTGCGTATTTGGCACGGGAGGCGTGAAGCCGCTCGTATCCGAAAACGCAGGCCGGCGATGATTCGGCGTTTACTGCAAGAAACACAAATTAACCAAGACCGCCAACTTGAGGCTATTCAGCAATTGAGTGAATTGCGCAAAATAGTTCGTACAGGACCAAGTTCCGACCCTATGCGGAACACAGACCCAAATGAGTACTTGACAGCGACAGCAGCTTGTCCAACGAAACCAGAAGAGATTGAAATGGAAGAATTATCACCTGAACGTGATGCAGAGACCGGCGAGTTCGTATACGCAGAGCCCCGTGTTCTGTTTGCAACCGGCCCTGAGTACATCACACCAGTTCCGTAGAAAGTGAAGCGAGATGTACATAGACACAATAGACTTTGGTTGACAAAGCAATTCTATAGACATATAGACAATATAATCAGTGTTTTCTGTAATCAACAAAGGTGTTTTATGTATATCGTATATACTAGTCAGAAAGTTGAGTGTGAGTGACCAGACCCTTTAAACCTTTTAGAAAGGTAGTCGGTATATTCGACGTCGTATTACTAGAATTAGTAGGATTCTAGTCCACGAATCCTTTGCGATGTGACGATACTCCTACGTCACATTGAGGTTGCTGCACAGCAATCCTGGTCACAGAGTAGTACTAAGTTCAAATGGGTTATGTACAGTTGAACCCAGTTTGATGTTGTAGTGGTATTTTACCGTATATATTTTGTCACACCCACTTGACAGACGCCCTCGTTGACACTGTTACTTTCGTTTTCTAGAGTTTTCTTGTTTCCCCAAGAAAACTTTGGTTGGGGGAGTTGTGTAACAGAGTCAACGTGGACTGAGTCATCTGGAAGGGTTAAGCGTGTGTCGCTGAAGCATTTATGTTTTTATTTTCGAGCCTCAATAAGTGTTAATATAATAAGTGCTAATATATATATAGAGAGATAATAGAGATAGAGGTAATGAGAATTCAGATTTATTCTGATGGAATTGATATTTTAATAATGAAAATGTAAATGAGAATGTACTTGAACAAGCACAATAGGATGTAGTCAATATTCTGCTGAGTCACTGTGATAATGCAAATGTTGGAAATATATTCTAACATACTGCAGAGTCACTATGAGAATGTAAATGAGAATGTAATTGAACCTTCGTGACAAAGCACAATAGGATGTAGTCAACATTCTGCAGAGTCATTGTGATAATGCGAATATTAGAAATATTATTCTAACATTCTGCAGAGTCACTATGATAATGCAATGAGAATGCAATATTCCACAGTAGGTGTGGGCTGGCTGTTTGTGATATAAGTCGATGTTCGCCACAAATCCAGCAGTGCTTTTTCCATCCAGCACCCGGTGTGTCCTCCATCTAGAGCACCGCAGTAGCACTTAGACTTTGATAGTGAGAGAGAGAGAGCACTAAGAGAGGCCAGTTTTCTTTTGTTTAGACTTATTAAAATTATAATCACCATACCAATTTGGAGTTGTCAGTTGACTGAAGTTACAAAGAGCCTGTTCCCAACCCTAAAGCGACGTGCAGCCGTTGGAGAAGGAGATCAGTGGACAGCAGACTGGGCGAGACCACAGGGGAGAGGAGTCCCTCCGTAATCTAGACGATCAAAGAACAGGAGAGAACCGCTACTACTTTGGTAGGGAGCCACGGCCCTATCGAAGGAGGTTTTCAAACGCAGTAACCCTCGCACATCCAGTTGTCTGGTGTCACAACGGCCAGACGCGCTGCCCACCTGAGGTGACCTCACGATCCGTAGTGTTACACACATATATATACAAACCCTTTCAAATAGTTTATTTTACATTAAATAATTCCAAATACTTGATTGTTTCGCCATTGTAACATTTTCTGTGTTCATTTTGTGGGAGCGGAGGTTTCGACTAAGTGGGAAGCACTTGTCCTGCTGTCCTTCTTTGCTTAATAGTTATGGCAAATAAAAGTATGTGTAACGTACAAGTTGAAGCCATTTCCATTTCCGAGTGTTCGACAGCAAGGAATAAAAAGCGCGTGACGTGTCGGGTTGTTAATGAGCGTTTATACTCCTTAATGGTCAGACTCGTCAAGTGACATTTTGAAGTTGAGTGTTAAGTGCTTGTAATGCCCTGTTAAACTTTGTTAACCCTTTACCTAACATGAAAAGCAGACGACACATGCAAACAAAATTCTTGAATAACTAATTCTTTTCATTTTTTGTCTCAAAAACATAGGTTTTGGCCGTTCGTTGGGTAGAGGGTTAATGTACTGGAGAACAGCCGCTAAAGTGGTAATAATAAATTAATAAATTTCTTTATCGAACTTTGAGCGGACCACGTCGCTCACTGCACACATGGATATTTGTTGACAACAAGTGAAGCATTCTTATCTGCGGAAACACATTACTTCCTATTATTTCGTTTGTAAATTTTCTTGAGAAAATATCTTGGAATTTTATGTAAGGGACAGTACATACACATTCTACCTTGGGTAATATTCCGCCGAATATTCTGGGTGGAGTGTAGGCCTATTGTATGACTTAAAACCCACACTGTGTTAAATTCTTGTTTCACTACGGAAAAATTGAAATAATTATTATCGCATGGGGAAATATGAAAACCGAAAATGTGAACAGTTCAATCGCCGATTTTTTGTTCGGGATATTTCATCGATGACTGCAGCACAAATGGTTCAGTGACAATTCAACTCGAGTGAAAACTCGGTCAGGTAACGATGAGTGTTTGAGTTTGAAAAATAACTGCGTGTTATTTAAAAGAATGCCAGGTCATTCCTCTCGGAATGCCGAGTCATTCTTTAAAATACTTCACACTCATTTTTCGTGGCGATCATTCTTCAGGATAACAGCGGAGGCGAAACAAAGGGAGTTCTCGGCAGTGGGTTTTAACATTAAAGACATTCAAGACTTGATTTTTTCTTCGTTAGCTATGTTGATGATTTCTCAGTTTGCTTCTTCACGAGATATTTTGTAGGTTTCAAGATGTGTGGTATCATTTTTGTGGAAAGGACCGTTCGCCAGTCGGTGATAAGATGGCACAGTGAACATCACTCTGAGAATATGGGGTGGACAGAAAAGGCGGTAACTGTGGGTTCGGGAGGAAGGCGAAAATGGATTATCGTACGTTAACCCTTTACCTAACATGAAAAGCAGACGACACTTGCAAAAATAATTCTTGAATAACTAATTTTTTTCATTTTTTGTCTCAAAAACATAGGTTATGATCCCTCGTTGAAACGAGCTCGACAAGCTCGTTCCAACGAGGGGTCATAACCTATGTTTTTGAGACAAAAAATGAAAAAATAATGAAAATTAATTGGCGATTTTTTGGCCGGTTTTGGCCGTTACGTTGGGTAAAGGGTTAAGTATCACCCGGATTGTTTACTGTTCTGATACTGACACCCAAACTATAGTTAGTCTGTGTGAAACACACAGACTATTGTTTTTGCACGGTTTCTTTTTCTTTCTTTTTTTTTCTTCTTTTTTTTTCTTTCTTCTTCTTCTTCTTCTTCTTCTTCTACTTCTTCTTCTTTTTCTTCTTCTTCTTCTCCTCCTGTCTTCTGTCTTCTCATCACTTTTTTGTCCGCAAGATAACTCGAAAACGAATTGCCCTATCTCGTTGATTTTCGGCATGCTGATAGACAGCCACAGGTTCTCGGCCACCTATGTTTTTCAGATTCCTGGGGTATCAGGGGTGTCCGTAGGGGTGTTTTGAAAGTAGGTCACGCCCATATCTCAGGCGTGGTATGACCTACACACCTGGGACCAACACCAAATGAGTCGACACTCGATGGAGGTTCAAATATGGGTCAAGGACACGGATATCATCTAGGGGTCATTGAGTGCATTTTTTCAGAATTGCTGGAAATCGCATTTTTTGACCCCCTAAAGTATTCCCGATGTACACACATGCATTTTGACGTAAAAAAGTGGGCGTGGCCAAAATTTTTGAAAGTGGGTCATGCCCATATCTCAGGCGTGGTATGACGTATGGACCTGGGACCAACACGAAATGAGTCGACACTTGATGGAGATTCAAAATATGGGTCATGGTCACGGAGGTCACCTAGGGGTCATTGAGTGCATTTTTCAGAATTGCTGGAAATCACATTTTTTGACCCCCTAAAGTATTCCTGACATACACATATGCATTTTGACGTAAAAAAGTGGGCGTGGCCA
Organism: Pictodentalium vernedei; assembly: GCA_031216915.1. Classification (NCBI taxonomy): domain Eukaryota; kingdom Metazoa; phylum Mollusca; class Scaphopoda; order Dentaliida; family Dentaliidae; genus Pictodentalium; species Pictodentalium vernedei. Next base: position 110,444,243 of record CM062296.1, on the reverse strand, counting down.
AAAATTTTGAAAATGGTCACGCCCATATCTCAGGTGTGGTATGGCGTATGGACCTGGGATTAACACCAAATGAAGTGACACTTGATGGACATTCAAAATATGGGTCAAGGTCACAGAAGTCACTTAGGGGTCATTGAATGCATTTTTCAGAATTGCTGGAAATCACATTTTTTGACCCCCCTAAAGTATTCCTGACGTACACACATGCATTTTGACGTAAAAAAGTGGGCGTGGCCAAAATTTTTGAAAGTGGGTAACGCCCATATCTCAAGCGTGGTATGACCTACGGACCTGGGACCAACACCACATGAGTCGACACTCGATGGAGGTTCAAAAGATGGGTCAAGGTCACGGAGGTCACCTAGGGGTCATTGAGTGCATTTTTCATAATTGCTGGAAATAACATTTTTTGCCCCCCAAAAGCATTCCTGAGATTCATACATGCATTTTTACGTTAAAAAAAGTGGGCGTGGCCAAAAACTTTGAAAGTGGGTCACGCTCATATCTCAAGCATGGTATGATGAATGGACCTGGGACTAACACCAAATGAGTCGACACGTGATGGAGATTCAAAATATGGGTCAGGGTCGAGGAGGTCACCTAGGGGTCATTAAGTGCATTTTTTCATAATTGCTGGAAATCACATTTTTTGACCCCCCCCCCCCCCCCCCCCAAGCATTCCTGAGGTCCATACATGCATTTTTATGTTAAAAAAGTGGGCGTAGCCAACATTTTTGAAAGTGGGCCATGCTCATATCTCAATCGTGGTATGATGAATGGACCTGGAACTAACACCAAATGAGTCGACACTTGATGGAAATTCAAAATATGGGTCAAGGTCATGGAGGTCACCTAGGGGCCAACCTGAAAGAGGTCACCGAAGTCATCAGAAATACTGGGAAATGAATTTTATTACACCTTAATGCATTTCTAAAGTTTTTGAACGTATTTCTTCACTCAAATTAGGGGGCAGAGCCAAAAATGTCCATTTCTGATTCGTGTATCGAACCCTTTGCATGCTGGTCACATATATGCCGTTTCTGGTTTCTTATAAATAATTGTTCTGATTCCAGTATAAATATCTGTAAATACTGTTAACGAAAACCCATTTCTGATTTGTTTAAAAATATTTTACTCCTGAAAATAAGCCTCCATAAATTCTCTTTCTGTATAGTTTATTCCTGATACTTTAACCCTTTTCACACATACTTGAATTTACTGGTTGCAGTAAATTCTGTTTCTCTAGTTTCTGTTTGAATCTGTATATAGCACGTCGGAAATTCCAGATGTGCCACTATAAACCGGCTTGTCTCTCTTTTTCTAAGAAACCACGGTGTGCGCAAAAGGTGTTATTAACCCATTGTTTTGTTGGTAGTTAATCGGATTACAGTGTTGCCACCTGTACAAGTCTATTGTTGATCACTGGCTTTTTAGCCCGACTGTTTACAGTGATGGCTATAGTCATGACTTTCGTCCGTCTGTCCGTCCGTCTGTCCGTCTGTTAACATTTAGAGTTTTGGTTAAAGTTTGTGGTTAAAGTTTTTTACTGAAGGTTCAAGTGGGGTTGTTTTTCCTGTTTAGTCATGACTTTCGTCTGTCCGTCTGTTAACATTTGGAGTTTTGGTTAATGTTTGGGGTTAAAGTTTTTTAGTCAACCTTAAAGTTTTTTGGGTTTTTTTCTTTTAAATTAATATTACTATTGATTATATCATTCTCATTATGTTTTTTTTATGTTCCATGTTATTTTGGGAAATATTTAACCCTTTTTGTATGGCAATTTAACTTACAATTTCCAGGTTGAAGTTTTTGGTTACAGTTTTTTGTTTTGTTTTTTTTTTGAGGAGGGGGTGGGGGGCGTTTTAAAATTACACCTTTAATTTCTCAAACAGTTTAGTGGAATGTCACTGTTTTTTATTTGGGACAATGTCTACTACCCACTGAACATTTCTACAGTGATTTTCATTAATATCGGCATGATTTTAACCCCCTTTAAACATGTTTTCAGACTTATTTTCTTTGTATTTGAAATTAGACTTTGCCACATACTTTCTTACTCTAATTCTTTCAGGGTCAGTACAACTTAATGATTCCATTTACATCAGTGACTTCTTTTATCGGTTTTAGGAAATAGTTAACCCTTTTTGCCAATCAATTTTACTTAGTATTCCCAGCTTAAAGTTTCAGATTAAAGTTCTGCTTTTCAAGGTTCCACTTTTCATTCTCCAAACACTCTGTTACAACGTCATTTCTTTTTTTCATTTCGGTCAGGGTCAACTGAAGCTGTACACAGTGGTTTCAAATAATATTGGCATTAAGTTAACCATTTTCACAACGCTTTTCGAACTTTTTTTTTTTCTAAATTTCAAATTCGGCTTCTACCACATACTTTGTTACTTTTTATCCCCTCCCACAAGGGTGGGATATAGCACAGAGTTCGCTCCGTCCGTCCGTCTAACTGTCAGTCTGTCCGTCCGTCTGTCCGAACTTTATTTATGCCATAACTTAAACAAACGTTAACGGATTTCAATTCATTTCAGTACATGTCTCTAGGTCAAGTTTGATGACCACAATTATCCAATGAAAATTGTTGAAGTTATTGCCCTTCCCTCGCTAATTAGGCATTTTTTTTTCTTTCCTCCAATATGCATTTTGAACTATTTACAGTCACTACATGCGGAACTTTTTTTAAACTCATGTACCCCCCCCCCCTCCCCCGGGGGCCAATTAGGCAATTTTTTTTCTTTCGTCAAAAATGCATTTTTACAGTTTTGCTTAAAGTTTCTGGTTAAAAACCCAGACAAGTCCCCCCCCCCCCCCCCCCCCCCGGACCAATTAGACACTTTTTTTTCTTGCGTCAAAAATACATTTTTACAGTTTTTAAAGTTTGTCGTTAAAAACCCAGACAAACACCCCATCCCCCCCCCCCCCCCTCCGATTCCAGTTGGGCATTTTTTCCCCTTTGCTTAAAATGCATTCCGAAGGATTTAGACTGACCACATGTGGAAAAAAAATGGACTCCCCTAACGAAATCACCCCCCCCCCCCCCCCCCCCCGCTTCCACCTCCTCCTCACCCAGGGCCATTTAAGCAATATTTTTTCTTTGGTACAAAATGCATTTTTAGCCTGACTGTTTTCGACCGATAACTTCAGTTTGGATTATTTGATTTCAAACAAAGTTGATTTGTGTATTTTTCTGCTAGTAATACAGGCCAGGTGTGAATGTAGGTTCCACCCCCACCCCCTCAATACCCCCCCCCCCCCCTCCCCCCGACAGTCGTTTAGGCAGTTTTTCCAAAAATGCATTTTGGAGGATTGGGAATGATTAAATGCTAACAAACAAAAATAGACTACTACAACACACCACCACTGCATACCAAATATTTTGAAGGATTTGGAGTTACTAAATGCATGAGGTATGTTTTGGGGGAGAGAAATGAAAAAAATAAAATTTGAATAGCAAATTTTGTATATCACGAGTGCAGATATGGAGGATTCGTTAGGTAAACGGTTAACAGAAAATGGCTCCGACAATTTTGTGTCTAAGCATTGCCATTGCTGGGACAGTCGGGCTGCATGCGTGACATCACTCTAGTTACTGATTGCATGACGAAAGTCAAGCTGACCTAATCTCATCGCTCTCCGTACGTCGTCCGTCCATCCGTCGTCCGTCAACACCATGTTTTGTTCTTCTCCTCCAAAACCACCAGGCCAATTCAAGTGAAAGTTTCTGTAGGTGATGGTCCCGAGGGGGGCATTGCATTTTTGTTCAACTCAACATACCCATCCCCATAGGAAGTGGTGGGGGAAAATGCTCCAAAATATTTTTAAAACTTCTTGTGAACCAATGGGTACAATGACTTGATATTTGTTATGGAGCTTCCTTTTGAGGTGTAGAATCAAGTTTGTTCAAACAAAGTTCGTGAAGCAATATTTGGGTTTGTAATGGGAGGGGTAAGATTTTTGGTCCGATTTGAACCAAATTTGGTATGTGGTATTATTGGCTTATAAGTACTTGACTCGTGCAAAAAAATTCCTGCATCCCCATTGGAAACCCAGGAGCTAAAAAATAAATATTTTCAAACGCCCACATTTCCCAAACCACACTGAACAGAGAGCTGTTATTTGGTATGAAGCATCCTTAGCACCAGTAGAATTGAATGATAAAAAAAAAAAAGCCATCGGTTATGTTAGGGTGTTCTTTAGAGGGCATCGAAAAAATGCCGAGTCAGCATCTTTGCAAAAATAAAAAAAATTCTTTTCTCCAGAACCAATGGTCAGAATCTTTTGATGTTCGGTGTACGGCATTGACAGGGAAGGGGGGGGGGGGGGGCAGTCATATTTGTGCTCACTACAGGAGTCCGAATTTTTAACTTAGGGCAACATTGGGGATATTCTTTAAAAATCTTCTTCTTCAGAACCACCAGTCAGAATCTTTTAATATTTGGGATACATCATTGTCATGAGGGACAGATTCAAGATTGTTCAAACCAAGTCCCTAGGTTAATATTTGGGCTTGCCCAAATTTTAACTAAGTTCAAAATTCTTCTTCAGATCCACCAATCAGAATGTTTCGTACTTGGTATACAGCATCTCTAGGGGGATCAGATTCAGGTTTGTTCAAATCGGGTCCCTATGTGTATATTTGGGCTCGCTATGGTAGCCCAAATTTTAACTTAGTACAATATGAAGAAATATCTTTAAAATGTTTCTTATTCTGATGCAACAGTCAGAATGCTTTCATATTTGGTATGCAACATCTCTAGGGAGGTTAGATTCAACTTTGTTCAAATCGATTGCCTGGGGTAATATTTGGGCTCCCTGTGGGAACCGGAATTGGCCATGTAGCTGAAGAATTAGAAATGTTGTATTCACTACCCTCTAGAGGTGTGTGACTAAGATTAATCCACATAGGTTGTATCAAGGGGCTTCATAGGGAATCTCCACATTTTACATTATGATCATCTGAAGAAAAGGCATGATGCCCGGACTATTTTTGTCACTCCTGAGGGGCTCAAAGATTGACAATCTATCCTAAGGAGATGGAGTGCTTAATATAGACTCATTCTTGAACTCTGTTTATATCGTGTTCTGTTCAAAGTGAGCGCTTCAGGTCCCATGGGGCCTCTTGTTTTACATTATACGTGCCAGAGCCTGGTTGTGATTCAGACCCTTGTTTCCATTTCAGCCACTTTCCAGCCCGGAAGCGAGATGTAAGATTCAAGGGCGCCGAAAGAACGGGGCACTGGGTAGCTGTCTCCTTGCCATTAAGCTTGCAGTAGAGTTGAAACGGTTAACCGATTAATCGACTAATCAGTGATCAACATCTTGATCGATCCAAAAAGTAATTGATCGATTACCGTTACTTTTGAACTGCTGTATTATATGGGTTAACAAAGGAACAAACTTCTCCAAAATAGGCAGACATCGTCACACTGAGTCACATCAGTTATATGAGACAGAGTAAAGCATGCAGGTTACTTGCTGACATACTTGTTTACTTGCATGATCATCATACTGTATCAGTAGCTGGAAGTGCTCATTCTTAGCCCTTTACCCATTGCGGGTAGCAGACGATACTTTCAAAATAAATTCATGAATTACTAAAAAAGTTTCAATTTTTGTCTCGAACACATAGCTTATGACCCCTCATTGGAACGAGCTCACCGAGCTCGTTCCAATGAGGGGTCATAAGCTATGTTTTTGAATATCTGAAGCACATTCGGCCACGAGTTGTTCTTACGAAATATTATTTTATTATCAGTTCTGGTACGAATACGATAGCAGACTTCCAGGTACCAGTGGTGCCTGCTGTCAACTCTATGAGTTGATGACATATGTGTGTCGTGTTCTATACATCCCAACCTTCATTTTGATGTATAATTTGTGTATATTTAATCTGAATTGAAGGAATACCAGAGGTGAGAATTTCAAAATAAACAAAATTGCATTACTTATATAGCCCCATAAGTGCCGGGGTAAAAAGTATTCTTTTAACCCTTTACCCAACGTAACGTTGAAAATTCGCCTATTAATTTTCATTATTGTTTCATTATTTGTCTCAAAAACATAGGTTATGACCCCCATTGGAACGAGCTCGTTCCAATGAGGGATCTTAACTTATGTTTTTTAGACAAAACATGAAAAAAATGAGTTCTTCAAGAATATTTTTGCAAGTGTCGTCTACTTTTCATGTTAGGTAAAGGGTTAAAATGAGTTTATTGAATATTTAAATTTCATACAATTTTGGAGACATCGGCATGTCTTTCGTATGATGCAGAATGTAATTGCACCAAAAGTGCACCATAAAGTAGAAATAAAAAAAACAGTTTTCTCAAATCGAATTCCTGGGATCGCGGTGGCTCAGTAGGTAGCGGTGCAGGCTGCAAGCCGAGAGGTCCTCGGTTCGAATCCCACCTGCGGCAACCGCGTTGTGTCCTTGGGCAAGACACTTCATCTCCATTGCCCGCGTGGGGGCACGATGACGCCGTGTACTAAGGCGTACTGCACGTTGATGGTACGCATGTCTTCAACCAGTCTAACCCTGCCTGTGCTGCAGTGCGGAGTTACGATGTTGGGGAGCTGGCAGCTGCTCGTCGTTGCTCGGTGGTTCTCTCCGGGTACTCCGGCTTCCTCCACCCGTAAAACTGTTACGGTCATGGTTAGCCATTGTGCATAAATATATGACTTTAAACATCAATAAATAAATAAATCGTATTCCTGACAGAACTTACCATGTTTCATTGGCATCCGCCCATCAGGTTATTAACTCTTTAACCATCTCGCTGACAGGGCTCAAAATAAGCGGTGTCACGTCGCTTTTTGCTATACAAAACTTGCAAAAAGCTACACAATGTTCAATTATGTATATCATTTTGCGATACAAGATAATCAACTGCAGCCTATTAGGCTGCAGTTGATTATCTTGTATCGCAAAATGTAAATGAAAATTTGCAAACAAATTTGAAACTAGTTCACTGATGCTTTACTTCTGATTATGGAACATTCTAGGCATAACTCAGATTAACTCTCCATCAAGCATCATTAGCCACTTCAAATGTAAGATGAATTCTATTGGTTTAAATTCTTCCTGTTTTTACAACATTTTGCATAAAATGTACATTACGCCCATCAAATTAAAAATCCCAACTTCCATTTTGAGAACTCTATTGAACAACCAAGACGCTATTTGAAAATATCCAAGTCCATGCAACCCTTAAAGGCAGTTCAGTTGAAAAAAAAACATAGTAAATGTTTCATGTGTTGCAGATTATTTGGAAATGCCCAGAAATGAACGGAAACTATTCAATCCACTTAGAAGAATTCAATACAAAACAGCATACCATAACTCTGGTATACAAAAATAGCTATGTAATTTTTACAAAATGCTATTCATTTTTTTTTTAAATTTGTAGAATTTTGCTACGCAAAGAAAAAAAGTTATTTTGGGCACTGATCTCGCATAGCATAGGACACTGGCCACAAAGGGAACTGAATAACCAAACTATTTCACTTAAAGTCTCAAAAGCACAGTTTATGACTCCGTTCGTTCCATTGAGGGTATCCAATCTCTCAGGCACCAGTCTAGTTCTGTAAGAAATTTGACGCAGTTGTTGCTTGGAAACTAGTCTGGCTCCTAAATAGGTCATCGCTTATGTTTAGATTCATAAAGATTTTTTTTCTGTAAATCAAACTAGGAATGTTGCTTAATTGAGACTTGATTTTTGATCGACATTTTGATGACATTATAATCAGAAATGGAGACTCACCATAACCGCGGGGTTATGATTACGCCAAACAGTTCCACAAATTATGTTAATATCTTGATATTTTCATGGAGAATTAAATACTTATTGACTGGAATATCTATAACTGCCACAGGAAAGAATACCTTATATCTTTGTAAGCAAAAGGCGCATCACATCACATCAAAGGTCGTCTACGCGCAAATTTCAACATACACTATGTGGAAAGTGGATTGTAACTAAATCACCCGTGGAGTGGAGTTATCACCCAAAGTATCACTTTCAACTTCTGTACATTTGGACAAAAAACACAAGCAATGTTTCAGCCAATGGACCTCCGGGTTAAACCCGGAAGTCCATTGGTTGGAACTCTGCTTGTGCTTGTTATGCTTCGCAACATATTTGCAATTGTTGATTGAGTGATTTAGTGATAATAGACTCTCCACGTACTGTAAGCTGGTAAGCAAACAGTCCATATCGCGTCGAATTCCGTATAGAATTAGACTGGTGGCCTGGGTGCTTGGAAGGGATCATAATCTGTGTTTCAAGACAAACATTGAAAAATTAACTAGTCCCCCCGCTCCATACATGCACCCTCTCGGACGTGGACTAACTGTCTTATCTAGAACCGTGGATCACGTTTGGGATAGTGCGTGCACAGTAAGTTCATTTTACAAAGGGGTCATAATTTACGTTATGAAAGTAAACAATAAAAACTTTCTGACGCATTTTATAAATAAATCGGGGGTGTGCCCAAGATAATAGGTGAAAGGGTCATTACTCCTTTTAAATTTTTGCATGGGTAATAAATAATAAGATAAGACGGGTCTACGGTTAAAACTAGAAGTCCTGCCATGAAATGCGCACAAATAGCACGTTTATATGCGCGTTAATGTGCGTGTTATGGCCCAAGTAAAGCTATCAAATTCTGTACATATGGCCTGTGCCACAAGCAAGGTTTCAGCCAATGGACCTCCGGGTAACCCGGAGGTCCATTGACAGAAACATTGCATGTGTTTGCTATGAGTAACCGGGAGAACCTGCCGTGCTCTGGATGCAATTCGATATGGCAATTCCAACGCGCAATTAAGCCTAGATAAGCGGCGCACTATTCGTGACAGGACTTCTAGTTTTAACTGTACAATGCATGAGTTAAAGTAAAACTCAGTCAACTTGACTGCACCCAGATGAAATATAAAATGTAAACTTGTAATAAAATTGTATTACATACTCGCAAACAGTACGTGTGTGCAGCTTGGGTGATCTTTAATGGTGAACACTTCTCTGATATCCATTATAATACGGGTGTAAATGAAATAGTTTAGCTCGGTAGCTTTCAAGAAGTAACTAGAAAGGATCGTCCATATAGGGCAGGTGGGGTATTGCAATATATATCCATTTTAGCTGAGGCCAGATCTCGAAGTATGTCCACTTGAATGTATATTGGTCGATGTCATTACCATTGCCTCATCATTTCAGCATTGTGTCCTCTATCGCCCCCCTAATAGTGGAAATGAATGTTGGGATATGATCTCTACATCTCTTGAGAGAGCAAAGGACTCGCGAATTTCTCAATGAATAGTTGCTTGTGATTTTAACGATACGCACTATTACCAACGAGGGGAAAAGTCATTGACATTATAGATGTCTTCAACCTTAGGCAATTGGTGTCTGAACCCACATTCTTTACAGAAACTTCAACTTTATGAGACCGTATTGCGGTCAGCGAATCAGTGAATGTACTATCTTGTGAAGCAGCTGACTCATTCATACCCGACCTACAGTTAAAACTAGAAGTCCTGTCACGAATAGTGCGCTTATCTAGGCTTAATTGCGCGTTGGAATTGCGCGCAATTGCCATATCGAATGGCATCCAGAGCACGGCAGGTTCTCCTGGTTACTCATTGCAAACACATGCAATGTTTCTGCCAATGGACCTCCGGGTTACCCGGAGGTCCATTGGCTGAAACATTGCTTGTGCGCAGGCCATATGGACATAATTTGATAGCTTTACTTGGGCCATATCGCGTACATTAACGCGCATATCAACGTGCTATTTGTGCGCATGTCATGACAGGACTTCTAGTTTTAACTGTAATAACATGTCACTGCTCTGTCCACATTGAAGTAGATTTTAGAAAAAATCTGTTAACAGTTTTAAACGTAAAAACTGGTTATATGATGAGAGCAATTTTGTAGAATCCAATAATGTATCGACAAACACCCAGTGGAATATTATCTTGGCTCTAAAAGTCTGGAAACAATGGTCGAAAACTTCTCTTCCAAAGTTCTAGAACTTGTAACTACCAACAAAGGAAGTGGCAATCAGGAGTAAAGACTCCAAGTGGATGCATAACGAAATTAGGCTACTTATACGTCAGAGAAAACGACTTTATCGTTCGGCAAAACCTAATAATCGACCCGAGGCTTGGGCGAAATATCGCGTAAAAAGAAACGAAATTCTCTCTGTTATAAGAAAATCAAAAACAACATATTACAACAAAATACAGTTAACACTAAACAACAGGACCCTCTCTTTGGTGGAAGACTCTAAAATTACTCCCGGGAAATAAAGAACATTTTACTCAGAAATTCCTCCAAACACTCAAAGAAATAATCAAATTGCACCGAGCTTTCCTTGCTCGCCTTCGACTGTGAGACATCGAATAGAACACACTTGACACAGCAGAAGGTGTTTGGGTTATAGTAGTCATTTGGGTAACATCTCGTGCCATCAGAGTTATAAGTGTACATTTAGTGGAATCTACCTTTATAAGCTTTCAAGGGGCGTCGTGGATCAGTAGGTAGAGGTGCATGCTGCAAACCGAGAGGTTCTCGGTTCGAATCCCACCTGCGGCAACCGCGTTATGTCCTTGGGCAAGACACTTCACCATCATTGCTTACGTTGGGGCACGGTGGCGTTGTGTACTAAGGCGTACTGCACGTCGATCTACACTTGTCTTCAACCAATGACAACCCCGATTGTGTGGAGTTAGTATGTTGGGGGAGCTGACAGTTGCTTGGCGTAGCTCGGTGGTTCTCAACCCTGATTGTGTGGAGTTAGTATGTTAGGGAGCTGACAGTTGCTCGCCGTGGCTCGGTGGTTCTCTCCTGGTACTCCTTCTTCCTCCACCCGTAAAACTGTCATCATGGTCATGATTAGCCATTGGGCAGAAATATGTGACCTTAAACATCAATAAATAAATAAATAAATATAAGCGTTCACCTTACTGACGAATCCACGCACATTCCATTGTTGTATATCTCTTCGAAATAAATATTGTTTAAACTTATGAAATAGTTTAACCCTTTTCCTAACATGAAAAAAGACGACACTTGGAAAAAAAAATCTTGAATAACTATTTTTTAGCTCATCTTGACAAAGTCAAGCTGAGCTAATCTCATCGCTCTCCGTCCGTCGTCTGTCGTCCGTCGTCCGGCGTCCGTCGTCTGTCGTCCGTCGTCCGTCGTCCGTCAACACCATGTTTTGGTCTTCTTCTCCAAAGTCACTGGGCCAATTCAAGTGAAAGTTTGTGTGAGTGATGGTCCCAAAGGGGCATTTCATTTTTAGCTCAACTTTGGAGAAGCCAAATTTGAGCTTATGCCATGGCCCGTCGTCCGTCGTCCGTCTGTCTGTCTGGCCGTCTGTCCGTCAACAATTGGATATGGCTCGGGCTAGAGGCCGTATTTATGAACCGATCTTTACGAAACATCTTGGGCACCTTTGTTATGACCGTGGGACGAGAACGAGTGTTTTTGGGTGCGGTCCGAAATTTAAGATGGCTGCCAGCCGCCATTTTGTACCGACGATGCAGAAATCTGTTTTTTTTGTACAGAACTTCCATATGAAAGCTCTGATTTGAATAATTTTTTGTATGAATGTTTAGTACCATGGGATACATCACATATAATACGGGTTTTTTTCTCGTGCGTAAATTATGCAAATTAGACTAACTTTGATGTTTTTTGGTGTTACTTTCAGCACTGTAAGTGCAAATGCCAATGCGGCTCGGGCTAGAGGCCGTATTTATGAACCGATCTTTACAAAACTCCTTGGGTACCTTTGTTATCACCGTGGGACGAGAACGAGTGTTTTGGGGTCCGGTCCGAAATTCAAGATGGCCGATGGCAGCCATTTTGTACAAAATTTGGTGCAATCAGATTTTTGCACAGAACTCCCATATGAAAGCGCTGATTTGAATAATTTTTTGTGTGAATGTTTAGTACCATGGGATACATCACATATAATACAGGTTTTTTTCTCGTGCAGAAATTATGCAAATTAGATGAACTTTGATTTTTTCAGTGCTACTTACACACAGTAAGTACACATGTCAATACGCCTCGGGCTAGAGTCTGTATTTATGAACCGATCTTCACGAAACGTCTTGGGTACCTTTGTTATCACCTTGGGACGAGAACGAGTGTTTCTGGGTGCGGTCCAAAATTCAAGATGGCTGCCAGTGGCCATTTTGTGCCGAAATTAGGTCTAATCAGTTTTTTGTCACAACTTCTACACAGCTCATATTTGTGAACTGATCTTCACGAAACTTCTTGGGTACCTTTGTTTTCACCTTGGGACAGGAATGAGTGTGTTTTGGGGTGCCTTTGTTATCACTGTGCTATGAGAACAAATATTTTGGGGTTCAGTCAGACCCACTCTGGGACTCAAAGATTTTTTTCTAGTTTAGCATCTGACTGTCACCCACCTTTACTATACTTTACCTATACATTTGTTACAGGCAACGGTCAGTATTTATGTACAGACCGTTACAATACTTTATATGTACCTTTGTTATCAGGTCATTACCTAGATGTTTGTCATTGCTGTGTCACATACTATACATGTACATGTATTTGTCTTGACAAGTTGAGCTACAGTGTCATTGACACTTTCGTTGTTCAACTCAGCATGCCCAGCCCCATGGGGAGGGAGTGGGGGAAAATGCTCCAAAATATTTTTAAAATCTTCTTCTCAAGAACCAGTGTGTACAATGACTTGATAGTTGCTATGGAGCTTCCACATGAGGTGTAGAATCAAGTTTGTTCAAACGAAGTTCGTGAAGTAATATTTGGCTTTGTAATAGGAGGGGTAAGATTTTTGGCCCCGCCCAAAATTTTTATTTTCTGAACCGATGGTCCGGTATGAACCAAATTTGGTTTGTGGTAGTATTGGATCATAAGTACTTGACCCATGTAAAAAAAAAAAAATCCCGCATCCCCATGGGAACCCTGGGAGCTAAAAATAGAAATATTTTCAAACGCCCATATTTCCCAAACCCCACGGAACAGAGAGATTATATTTGGTATGAAGTATCCTTATGACCAGTAGAATTGAATGGTAAAAACAAATTGCCATCGGTTATGTTAGGGTGTTCTGTAATGGGCATCGAAAAAATGTTGAGTCAGCATATTTGCAAAAATTTTTAAAAATCTTTTCTCCAGAACCAATCATCAGAATCTTTTGATATTTGGTATACAGCATTCATAGGGGTGTCAGATAAAAGTTTGTTGAAATAAAGCTCATTGGTTCATATTTGGGCTCTCTACAGGAGCCCGAAGTTTTAACATAGGGTAACATGGGGAATATTCTTTAAAAATCTTCTTCTTTAGAACCACCAGTCAGAATCTTTTAATATTTGGTATACATCATTGTTATGAGGGTCAGATTCTAGATTGTTCAAACCAAGTCCTACGGAAGCCCAAATTTTATCTTTGTTCAATATGGAGGGTAATTTAAAAAAATCTTCTTCTTCAGATCCATCAGTCAGAATGCTTTGATATTTGGTATGCAACATTTCTATGGTGGTCAGATTCAAGTTTGTTCAAATCAGATCCCTAGGTATATATTTGGGCTCACTATGGTAGCCCAAATTTTTACTTAGTGTAATATGAGGAAATTTTTTTTAAAATCTTCTTCTTCAGATCCACCAGTCAGAATGCCTTTATATTTGGTATACAACATCTCTAGGGGGGGTCAGATTCCAGGTTGTTCAATTCGAGTGCCTAGGTTAATATTTGGGCTCCATATGGGAACATGAAATTTAACTTAGTACAATATGAGGGAATTCCTTCAAAAATCTTCTTCTTCAGATTCACTTGTCAGAATGCTTTCACATTTGGTATACAACATCTCTAGGGGGGTCGGTCAGATTCAAGTTTGTTCAAATCGGATCCATAGGTTAATATTTGGGCTCGCTATGGTAGCCCAAATTTGAACTTAGTGCAATTCGAAGAAATTTCATTACAAATTCTCTTCTTCAGATCCAACAGTCAGAATGCTTTCATATTCGGTACACAACATCTCTAGGGACGTTAGATTTTACTGTGTTCAAATCAAGAGCCTGGGTTAATATTTGGGCTCTCTATGGGAGCCGGAATTGGCCATTTTGCTGAAGAATTAAAAATTTTGTATTCAGTACCCTCTAGAGGTACTAATATTAATCCACATAGGTTGTATCAGGGGGCTTCATAGGGGAGCTCTACATTTTACTTATGATCAACTGAAGAAAAGGCATGATGCCCAGATTATTTTTGTCACTCCTGAGGGAATCAAGGATTGACAGTGTAGCCTATGGAGATGGCTTGCTTAATGTAGACTCATTCTTGGACTCTGTTTAAGGTGTGTTCTGTACAAGATGAGCGCCTCAGGCCACGTGGGGCCTCTTGTTTCATTTTTTTGTTTCAAAAACATAGGTTATGACCCCTCACTGGAACGAGCTCGACAAGCTCGTTCCAACGAGGGGTCATAACCTTTGTTTCTGAGACCAAAAATGAAAAAATAATGAAAATTAATTGGCGATTTTTGAGAATAGCGCTGGCCGGTTTCGGCCGTTACGTTGGGTAAAGGATTAATATCTTAAGGCCCGTAACAGGCCTCGCACTATAGAGGTCGCGTCGAATTTAATTCCAGCGACAGTCAATTTTAATTCAATGTTCGTGTCTTGAAACTGATGTCGCATTTCTGTTGCGTCGAATCAAATTCTCGTTCCTTTCAATCTCGCATTGTATCCGGGGGTGTATAGTATATTGGCGGGAACTCGGGAGATGTCCCACCAGAGGTGTAACGCAGCAACTCTCCATGACAAATCGTCGCCTGAGTGCTAGAATGTCCTCTGTCCCCTAAGGGACATAGGACATTCTTACACTCAGGCGACGAAATGTTCCCACTTGATGAAGTTTATCGTGTAATAATTTAAATATCATTATTACTTCATTCATCACAAAACATGAATAAAAAGTTTGATGCAACCAATTCCTTCCAGATCTTTCCAAAATAACGTTTTTCAAATTTTATTTCATGTAGGTATTTATTTACTTGTTCTTTTTGGGGGTGTAGGTTTTTTATCTTATTTTTAGCTCACCTCACTGAAAGTCGGGGGAGGAGGAGCTTAAGTGATCACTTTCCGTCCGTCCGTCCGTCCGTCCGTCCGTCCGGGTGGGGTTAGGGTTAGGGGTAGCCCCAGAGTAGGGCTTAAGGTTGAGGGTTAGGTCCCGTTGGGGTCAGGGTTTGGGTCAGGGGTGGGGTTTTAGTTTTAGTAGCCCCTAAACCGAAAATAGCCCCTAATCCTATTGTCCTGGCTAGGTGGGGTTAGGGTTAGGGGTGGGTGGGTTTTGGGTGGGTGGGTGGGTGGGTGGGTGGGGTTCGGGGTAGTCCCAGAGTAGGGCTTATGGTTGGGGGTTAGGTCCCGGGGTGGGGGGTTAGCGTCAGGGGTGGGGTTTTAGGGTTTAGGGTCAGAGTGGGGTAGGGTTAGGGTGTGGTTTTGGGGTGGAGGGGTGGGTTAGGGTTAAATATAAGTTCTAGGGTGGAGGGGTGGGGTTCTTGGTAAAATAAAGTTTTGGACTTACAAAATGTTTTTGATAGCCCATAAACCCGAATTGTTGGAACGTCCGTCCGTCCGTCCGTCCGTCCGTCCGTCCGTGCGTCGTTCGTTCGTCCGTCCGTCTGGAAGGCGTGAACGTTACATTATCGACTTCTCCTCATAAACCACTGGACCAAATTGAACCAAATTCGATATGCATGTTCTTTCTCATGTGCCAATTCCAGTTTGTTCAGAGTAAGTTTCCGCGCCTGCAGGGGGCACCACAATGGGCATTACTCTTATATCACCCATAATTGTTTTCCAAAATTAAAAAAATCTTCTCCAGAACCATCAATTAACCGTTTACATTTCCCTTAATTGGTCGGAGATTCTCTTCCAAACAGGACTTGACAGTCTTGCTGTTCCTTTTGCTGATACGCAGTCGTTTTATAATCAGCACATATGTTTGTCCACGCGGGAATGGAACTATTGATGTGTGCAGAGCGCTTCGCCTCTAACAACATTCTTTTCTTTACCCACGTGTCTCTTCCATCAGCGAATGTGATTCTGTTGGGATCCATTCTGTTGTCAAAAACAGCTACTTGCAGGGAGGACTGTGAACTCTTTCTACACTTATCGCCCATCCTCATGACACAGCGTGATTATTCTGTGGGTTGGAATACACTGTTGTTGTTTGTTTTGTTTTTTTCATTGACGTCGGCCATAACCGTTCCTCCTCTCCCCATCTCATCAAGGTGATTTGGACAAAACAACCATATATCCATTTATATATCTCATGAAAAAAATATACAGAAAAAAATTAGGTCGCCACGTGACTTTTGCCTTTAAATTTGGTGATTCCTATACTCCCGTCCAGTTCCGCACTGAATGAAATAGACATATTTTTTACCTACCCCTACCCAATTTTTTATCTTCTCTCACACTTTTCAGAAGACAGTTGTCACCAATATATTATAATTTTTTTCAAAACATGCACTATAAAATTTTATTCACACTTAAAAGCTCAGTTTATTTTCCACCAATCGGATAAATCAGGAAACTTTTATCATCCATTGCAGGTGTTTCGTGCTGTTTGCACGAAAACAGTGCAATGTAACTTGTGGTGCTCATTTGTTTATGCTATTTGGAAATTTGAATTAGTATTTTCTAAAAACCGAAACTTCGTAGTGTAAAACCAACTTTTGTTGTGTGAAACCAACTTTACGAGTTCGTAGTGTAAAACCAACTTTACGAGTTTTGTCAGGCTTGGCAATTTCAGGAGAGCGATTTTTTTTAGCTCTCCTTACTGCCCTCCTGAAAGAATTAAGGAGAGCGAAAAAATGCTCTCCTAAATTGAGATTGAGATTACATGTATTATGGTCACATTAAATTTTTGTTGTAAAGCAAAAATGTAATTTAACTTCGAAGCCACATAACATCACGTAATTTCATTTTGAAAGTGGTTTAGTGGTAAAAGGTAATGGCTGCAACCATACCCAAACACAGTTGCAATCATTTGAAGCAAAATGGGTCACAGCAATATTTTTTTCTGTCAGTTTCAAGTTCAACAACTGACATCACAGTTTGAGGGGTAATTATTCAAGGAATATTTACACTATAATATACTACCATTACTACTATCCTGTCACTTGAAGCACTTGCACCAGGATGCGGCTGTAGATTCAAGCAGACCTGTTGTCCAAGAAAGTCATACGCCTACCACTACCACCTTCAACCCCCCAAGGGGGGGGGGGGGTTGAAGGTGGTAGTGGTAGGCGTATGACTTTCTTGGACGGGGGTTGAAGGTGGTAGTGGTAGGCGTATGACTTTCTTGGACAACAGGTCTGGGTACACACACAGGTCTTGTCAAGTGTGTGTTCGGTTGTTGAGTGAGACATCTAGATGTCTAAGAGATTTCGCTTTACCTTAGTAAAGTTAATAAAATCACTGATGTAGTCTGTTGGTTTCAGTTTCAATGAGTTTGTTCAACTGGATACTTAAAATGCTGTGTAAAACTAATTGCTCTCCTAAGCTGATTGAGGAGAGCGATTTTTTGCCCTCCTTCATTTTTCAGAATGCCAGGCCTGGTTTTGTCAAAGCTCACACTTTTGTAATAGAAATCGCCAGGTTTTGACATAACTCCCCAGTTCTGTAATAAAATCGCTAGGTTTTGTCAATTTCAGGATTCCAACATTTTAGTTGACTGGCTATTGAAGTTTTTCCTTCCAATGACCAGGCAACACAAGCAGTATATACTGGCAGCTATTCAGCCAATACCTAATCCTTCCATCTGACTGGCAGTCAGTTGGAAGCAGAAGGTGTTGGCTGAATAGCTGTCAGTCTAAGCCAGAAAGAGCTAGATATTGCTAGTTAAAATTTCTTGCCTGATGTTCCCTATGTGGGTCAACGTTGAGGAGGGGGGTATGACAGAAATGTGTGTCTCCTCAGCCCCCATTGGCTATGTCACTGGTCCACTGCAGCGCCAGGCATTCTGTGGCAGTTTTATCTTTGTAGATTCTCCAGGTGTGTCATTTATGTTATGTTGCTCTGAGCTAGTTGCTCGCTGCCCTCATTGACAAGTATAAATTGTCGCCAGCAGTTTTCAGTAAGATGGTAGTTCCGGGAGTGGGGCCGCGGTGGCGTTGCGGTAACCGGTTCTTGTCAGATCACCGAAGTTAAGCAACGTCGAGCCCGGTTAATCCTTGGGTGGGTGACCATCTGAGCGATCAATTCGGACTCCCGCGTTGTGCCCATGGGCCAGGCACTTAACCTCGATTGTCCACATGGGGGCACGATGACTCCGTGTACTAAGGCGTACTGCACGTCGATGTTGCGTATATGTCTTCATCCAATCTAACCCTGTCTGTGCTGCAGTGCGGAGTTACGATGTTGGGGAGCTGGCAGTTGCTCGTCGTTGCTCGGTGGTTCTCTCAGGGTTCTCCGGCTTCCTCCACCCGTAAAACTGTCGCGGTCTTGATCAGCCATTGTACATAAGTATATGACCTTAAACACAAATAAATAAATAAATAAATAAATAAATAAATAAATAAATAAATAAATAAATAGTTCCGGGAGTATTGTCATTCTTGATCTTCAGGCAGGTATAGTCTGCCATTGTGATAATATAACAATAACATGTTCTTTTGAGGGAGCTGTGGTTCATTAACGGCCCTAGAAAAATGATTAACAGCCCGAGGGCAACTTAAAGGCCCGAGGGCTGTTAATCATTTTTCGAGGGCCGTTAATGTACCATGACGCCCGAAAAGGAATATGTTATTACTATTATTACCACTTACCAAAGAACGCCATTTCAAGCCACTGCAAATGAACTTGAACAATTATAATGAATTTAATCAGTATCACTAATGAATTCAACAACTGAGTTTAATGAGAAGTCTTGACTTCTCCATAGAATTTACGGAGGATCTCATTCAAGCTTTCTGGGGATATTGTTCTGAAATCACAATTTATTTCTCTTTTATTCAGCCATTCATTAAATTTCTTCAAACCCCATTGAGTGGCTCTCTTAGTGCTTTCTGGCTCATTTCTAGATTATCAAGCCCCTCTTCATCTAGCTCGCTGTTTTGTCTAGATTATCAAGGCTCTCTTCATCTAGCTCGCTGTTTTAAGACATTTTTGATTTAGAAATAGAAGAATCGGATTGTCGTCTGTTTATTTACAAACAAAGATCAGAGTTGAGTACAATTTATTTAGATGACTCGGAAAATAGGATTGCTGGAATTTGGCTGAAGCGCTTTAATTGCAAACTCACGCCGTTATTTACAAAATGAGATTATTTATCGTATCAATACTCACCACCACTTTTAAATCCTAAATGAAGTTAATAATCCGAAATAAATCATGGTTTAATCCGTTTTGTTGGAATAAATGGACAACAAAATAAATTTTGAGCACATTAGTGTCATTTTTCCGGAACATAAATTACTCACAATTCTGGGCTAGCGGGCCGTTTTCATTATCAACGCTATTTTTATTTTTGCGGGCTGTTATTGGGTCTTATCGTCCACCTCAGATCATTTTAATAACCCAAGAAGCACCCTATAGAGTGGTAATAACTTGAGTTATCCTGATAGCAGCCCTCTTTAGCAAGTACCGTCTGCTTCCGGCTCCGTCAGGCCAGTCCGTCGAGTAGTATACATCCAGCAGAAGAGTGTAGATAATTGAGCACATATGTTGACTGCGTATTTCGAAATTTGGTCAAATAATTGAGTGATCCATTCAGTAAGCTGACGCAATAATGTGAAATGAACTGTAAGTATAGCCTTTCATCAAGCCGATAGAGAATTAATTATAGTTCCCTGTCGTCCCTCTGCATTTCGATCCCTACTTAAATAAAGAATGTGGGACAAACAGGATGTCGCCACCCCAGTACCAACACCATCCAGGGAATGGCTCCAATCTTTATGGACTTTGTTTTCTTATTTGTGTTGCATGCTGTCCGATGAGGTGTAATTTAAAATAAAATTATCTTATCTTTATCTTATCCGTGGATGGGGTCTTGGATATAAAAAACATTCATCAAATTTAATTTTGTGAACTGATTAGCAATATGGTAAACAGCAATTTAATTCCACAATAAGCATGTATCGCTATCTGACAAAGGCTGAATTGGATGGATGTTAGGCAGACTGATGAGTTAAATTGTTGTGATTCTTGTGGGACTTCTTTGCATAATTCGGTATTTACCAGGGTATAGTATATGAGCTGACATCAGCCCTTTATTTCCTTCTGTTGGAACATGCCGATTCAAAACAAGAAGCAGATAAATCTAATTCAATAGTGTACACTCAGTAAAAAAACAAACACACGAAAGAATTAATTAACCCTTTACCCAACGTAACGGCCAAAACCGGCCAGCGCTTTTCTCAAAAATCGCCAATTAATTTTCAAAATATTTTCATTTTTTTGTCTCAAAAACATAGGTTATGACCCCGACGAGCTCGTTCCAACGAGGGGTCATAACCTATGTTTTTGAGACAAAAAATGAAAAAATTTAGTTATTCAAGAATTTTTTTTGCAAGTGTCGTCTGCTTTTCATGTTAGGTAAAGGGTTAATTAATTAGATGAGCAAAACACGCGAATTAATTACTTGATGAATGAATGAATGAATGAATGAATGAATGAATGAATGGATGAATTTCCCCAATTAACTAACGTAACAGCTAAAACCAGAGTTATTAACAAAAAGAGCATCTCAGGGTTTTTTACTCAAACTTAACTTATGGGCCCTCATTGGAATGATCTCGTTGAGATCGTTCCAATAAGGGGTCATAAGCTGTGTTTTTGAGAGTTTAGTTTGAAAATCAACGGTTGTTTTTATGTGCTCATTGTGCTTGGCATTTTAATGATATTCTGAGTCGCGTGACCAGATAAGCGGTTATTAACGTCTTGGACTCCTTCAGTATAAGTGTCAGGTAAAGCCAGTCTTAAAGGAGGACCGTAAGACAGGGGGTGGAGGATTTTCTTTTCCACTAAAGTGAAACAAAGTCTGTCTTTCTCTCTTCAGACTGATTGGGCCCATATTAGAATTGCGTGCCCTATAGTATGTAGCCATGACGCGCGGGGGAGGGGGTTGGTGGGAGGGGGTCACAGTTGATAAATTGTAAGTGTCGGCAGGACAATTAAATTCTCAATTATCATATGTATGTGAAGATAAGAATAGTCGAAGTTATTTAGAGCACTGATCAGTTCTTAGATTTTCAGTGACAGACAGGGGCGTCGCGAAAATGATCGCTCGGGATGTGTAAACCTAATTAGTGCCGACAGTGGCAACTGACAACATATTACAACTGCATCATCAAGGTATGCCAAACTTCAGTACTGAAATGGTTAACCGGATAATCGGTTTGAAACCAGTTGCCTACCTAACCGATTAGAAAAACCGTCAACCGGTTACCCGAAATATCGATAGTGATCGTCATTCCACGTTTAAAACGTAGTAAATCTGCCGTTTCTCCTTTGTGATAGATTACACATCGAAGCCGCGTTGGAAATATTGAGAAATAATCGAATTTGGCGTTCCAGACTTCGTTAATGATCGGCAGTTTCCGTGAGTAATGAGTAATCGCAGAAACAATTCCGTGATGTGTATACAAACGAACGTTGTTGAGTACTCGACAACGTTCGTATGTATACACACTACGGTATAGGTTGAGAATATTGCTTTCCAATTCCTATAGTTAGGCTTTTCCCTCTGGAAAAGACTATTGTTTTTCTACGGATTATTATTTTTTTTTTTTTTTTGGCGGGGGGGGGGGGGGGGGGTTTGGGTTTGTTTTTTTTTCCACACATTTTGTCCGCACGATTCCGAAGCCATTTTCGGACCGATTTTCACAAAATTTTGCACACGCATAGAGGGGCACAAAATCTAAAAATGTACCTAAGCGGAATTTTCGATTTAACCCTTATTTCATCAGAATTGGCAAAGAACTGTCAAAATTAGTGTTTATCGGCACTTTCTCGAAACACGTCTTGTAGATTTTCTTTAAACCTTCATCATTGATAGACCTGCCTCTGCCACGACCTTTGATACACATGACATATCTGGCGATGCATATGGTAACCCTCCACAGGCTGCCAAACATCGATATTTTGATGAAATGGGCCGGTTTTAGGCCCCCAGAGAATCCAAACGATACCCGAGAGATAAACATAACTTCCTTTATTGGAAGTGGAATTCACCGGAGATCATTTTTGTAAGTAATAAGAGTGTACAAAAAACCAAGCGTTAACCCGTTTTGGGATGGTTAAACAGCAATACCCTCATAAAGCTAAAAAATTCAGGTTTTCCGTGGATTTCTCTAAACGAGTCTTGTAGATTTTCAAGAAAAAATTGTCACTCCCAGGCCTTGATGTGACAATAGAAGTTGCATGGCCAAAATACTGCGGTGAGCATTTGTTAACCCTCCAAGGGCTGCTAAAAGTCAAAATTGTGATAAAATGGGTTGTTTTTGGACGCCAACAGCACCCAAACGGTATACCACAGAGAAAGTGGCCTTCATTAATCGGACGCAAAATTGATCGGAAAATATTTTTGAAAGTGGTAAGGGTATTCAAAATTCGACGTCTTAACCCATTTTGGGCTGGTTAAAGAGAGATACCCATTAAAATCTTAAAATACCCATTTTCTGTGGATTTCTCTAAAAACATCTTGTAGGTTTTCAAGAAAAAATCGGCTATTCGCAGGTCTTGGTGCGTCATTACAAGTTGCATGGACAAAATATTCCGGTCAGCATTAGTTAACCCTCCCAGGGCTCCCCAACGTCAAAATTGTGATAAAATGGGCTGTTTTTGGACACCAACAGCACCCAATGGGTACACCACAAAGAAAAGCGCCTCCTTTTATCGAGTGTACAATTTATACGGAAACATTTTTGTAAGTAGCAAGGGTATTCAAAAGTCGAAGTCTTAACCCACTTTGTGTAGGCTAAGAGAGATATCCCTTAAAAGCTTTAAATTCCCATTTTCTGTGAATTTCCCTAACAGTAACTGTAGGGGTTCAAGAAATATTGACTATTCGTAGGTCTTTATGTGACATTACAAGTTGCAGGGACAAAATACTCCGGTGAGCGTTTATTAACCATCTACAAGCTGCCAAGCATCGTAATTTTGTTGACATGGGCTGTTTTCGGACACGCACAGCACCCAAAGTATACACGAGAGATAAACATAATCACCTTTGTTGGAAGTGCTATTCACAGAGAACCATTTTTGTAAGTAATAAGGGTATTCAAAAAACCAAGCGTTAACCCCTGTTGGGGAGGTTAAGAGGGATACCCATCGAAAGCTTAAAAATCGTTTTCCCTGGATTTCTTTAAACATCTTGTAGGGTTTCAAGAGAAAATGGCAGTTGATAGGTCTTGGTATCACATTACCAGTTGCATACACTATTCTGGTAGGTATTTGTTAACCCTCCATGGGCTGCTAAATGTCAAAAATTTTGACTGAAGAAATAGTCTGTTTTTGGACACTAACAACATCAAATGGAAATGCCACAGAGAAACGTAACTTCTTTTACTGGACGCAAACCTGACAGAGAAACATTTTTGTAAGTAGTAAGGATATACAAAAATCGAGGTCTTAACCCATTGTCGACTGGTTAAGGAGATATACCCATCAAAAGCTTAAAATTCCCGTTTTCTGTGGATTTCTCAAAAAAATCTAGCACGTTTTCAAGAAAAATTGACCATTTGCAGGTCTTTGAGTGACATTACAAGTTGCATGAACAAAATATTCCGGTAAGCAATTATTAACCCTCCAGAGTCTGCAAAGTATAGACATTTTGAGAAAATGGGCTGTTTTGGGGCACCCATAACACCCAATGTGTACCTGCGTGATAAACATAACCTTCTTCATTGGAAGTGAAATTCACTGAGGATCATTTTTGTAAGTAATGAAGGTATTCATAAAACCAAGCATTAATCCGTTTAGGGCTGGTTACAGAGCGATACCCCACAGAAGGTTAAAAATTCGTATTTTCCGAGGATTTCTCTAAAAGCCTCTCGTAGGTTTTCAAGACAAATATTGGCCATTCTCATTTGAGACTACTATACTCACCTTGTATGAACTCAAAAGTAAGTGTATAGTATTTATTATCAAGAATAACCGCCCATAAGTTCCACTCTCACTGTGTCCCGCTTCATCGGTCAATTCCACGGTGTCCCACGCCCGCGGTCGATTTATCCAAACAAAATTACCAAGGTTACCACCTCCTCCCTGCCTCTTTCTCCAACCAAACACACATTGAAAGGTACGCCTCACCTCGTATTCCACACTGTCCTGCATGATATCATTTATTATTTATTTATTGGTGTTTAAGGGCATATACTTATGCACAATGGCTAATCATGACCGTGACAGTTCTACGGGTGGAGGAAGCCATAGTACCTGGAGAGAACCACCGAGCAACGACGAGCAGCTGCCAGCTTCCCAACATCGTAACTCCGAACTAAAGCACAGGCAGGGTTAGATTGGTTGAAGACATGCGTACCGTTGACGTGCAGTACGCCTTAGTACATGGCGGCATCATGCCCCCATATGGAAAATCAGACTTAAGTGCCTTGCCCAAGGACACAGCATGGGAGTCCAAATTGATCGCTCAGACGGCGACTAATAATTTACAATATGGCAGAACGTATTCTATAAATAACAGAATCTAGCAAAATCTGGTGTTCTTCACGCGGCCTCGACACTCGCAACAGATGCCAAAATGTCGGCCAGGGTGCGTAGAACAAGTTCTGAAAGTTAGATGTCGCTGCCTTCAGCGGTCTAGACACGCTTCATGTTTGTGAGAAGTGCAATTTTAATGTCTAATTGGCAAATTTTCGTTAATCGTTACCCGCCAAAAAACCTACTCACCGCCGATTTCTTTTCACTTCAACTTCTGACGATTATCTAAGGTTTAAAGATAGTGTCAGGATACCCCTCCCCCGCCGCTCTTTTGGAGCTGGTTAGGCAATGTGGCACCGAAACCTGGGACGTTATGCTCAATCGCAGCTCTACAGTCGTCTACAACACTGCCGGTGTCCAGTCGAAACTGATAGAGTCGGGACGAATAGTACTCTCACATTCCAAGCGATGCGTGGTGTTTTCCACGCGGTCCGGACACTCCAAACAGATCCCAAAATGTCGGCCAGGGTTCGTAGAACAAGTTCTAAAAATTTCAAGTCGCTGCCTCCAGCGGTCTGAACACCGTTCGTGTATGTCTGAAAAGCTATTTTAATGTCCAATATGCAAATCTTCGTCAATCTTTTCCTGCCTGCCAGAAACCCAATCACCGCCAATTTCTCTTGACTTTAAACTTCTGAGATTCTCGTAGGTTTAAAGGTTGTGTTGGGATCCCTGGTGGCTGTCTTAAAGAAGCAACTTCCATTTACAGTCAACTCTCCACCAGTCACACACAATTGTAACATTTAAGTGGACTTACTCCAGCGAGGAGGCACTGAAGGATTCTGCGCCCATTCCCGACGTCTTTTTTCGAACTGGCTTGAAAGGAAGGACCAAATTCAAACAATTACCTCCTCTCTCCAAAACACCATATCTCAGCCAATTCTATGCAGATTTCCATGAAATTTTCACTCCTTGTTCATGAATAGTTGTGGCATCACTTTCCATGAAGAGCGACATGAATTTCGCATTTCGTCACGTCGAATTGGAAAAGAGCGTATGCGCAGGGATTTCTCTGAAAACATCTTGGAAGATTTTAAAGAAAAAATGGCCATTTGCAGTTCTTAGTGTGACATTACAAGTTGCATGGAAAAATATTCCTGTTAGTACTTGTTAACCCTCTACAAGCTGCCAGACATCAATATTTGGATACATTTGAGATAAAATGGACCATTTTCAAATAGACACAGCACTCAGCGGGTATGTGTGAAACAAACATAACTCCTTTTGTGGGTCATTAACTTGTCGGACGACGATATTGATATTAACCCACTCCACCGTTAATGATGGTTTTTACCTAAACAATTTTCTTATCAACTGAGTCATTTGAGACGAACGAAATGGTTTGACGCGCCGAAGGCGCGCAGGGACGATTTGGAGGACAAGCCCCTTTCGACCCTCGTTAGCTGTTTGTTGTTGTTGTAGGATGTCAAGGCGCGGTGGAGGAGGAAAAGGAAGGAGGGAGGTGGCTTAACCCCGTCTAGGCTTCTTCCGGCTCTTTTTCTTTGGAGTTGGTTGAGATTGTGATGTGGAAGTCGACGATGTTGAGTTTAGTGTTGAGTTTGGTGAATGGATTGCGTCTAATTCCTTGTTGAGATCTGCCTTGGATTGTTCCCTGAACTCGTGGGTTTCGGAGGCGATTCGGTTTCCCATCTCAACTGCTCGCCTTCCTATCTATATTATTCTCCTTAATTCTTCGGCGGTGACTGCAGACTTAGGTGGCTGTGTTGCTGAGATTGACACACCCGGGCTGTCCGGTAGAGAAGGAAGTGGGGAGTGAGGGGTGGGAGGTGGTGAAAAGGCAACCTCCGGTTCCTCCTCAGTCTCCACCAGACGTTCCTCATCCAACAGTACCGGCTCAGGAGCTGGCAGTTGGTTAGGTGTACTAGTGGGACTAGGAGGGGAACTGGCAGCTGCCTCCAGGACCTCCATCCTCTCGCTCACCTCTTTCTTCCTATTCCGGAAGGCCTCCAGGCGCCTGGAATCCCGGCGCTTGGTGGACGGACTCTTCTTCTTCTTGCTCTTCTTCTTTTCAGGGCCAGGTCCAGGCTTCTTCGGGTGAGGACCAGTGTGAGAGGGGTTCCTCTCACAAAAGGTGCTACCTCTCCCCGAAGAAAGTGTGGCCGTGTTGTGCTCTTCAATGACGAACTCCAAGTTCAGATGGACTCTCTTGCCTGTCTCCCGGACAGTCCAGGTGACAGGGCTAGAGATGCCCAGAGCTGCTATTGTTCTCTTCAGTCGCGCTGGTAGTTCCAGTGTTTCCATAATTATGGTGTTAATTAGGATCGAGCCAAGTCATTTGAGACTACTATACTCACCTTTCTCATAACATCAATGAAGGAACTTCAGTGAGACAGTTAAAAACAATTCATCAGACACTGTGGGGTCATGAAGAATCATGGAATCTCATCGGGAAAAGCCATGATTCTCCAGAATCATAAAGTCTAGTTTTGATTCCATATTCGGTGAAATAATGGCCACAGATAACCGGATACCATCCGGTTATAGCTCTTGGTTAGTCGGTTACGAAAATGAGCCAACCGTTTCAGCCCTTGCATACTGTGATGATGTAGCTGGAATATTATTCTGTTTGGGATTGTAGTTTGTACTCCCGACCTTGGTCATGCTGCCCCGCCACCATCGAATACAACAGCCGACCTTTTTGTAAGGCCGACTGCAAGAGTGTCACAAGTACAAGTATCAAATCAATCTGTACTACAGAATTTCTGCACTTGTATTCAAGAGCCAAGTTCAGAGCACTGGTCAACCCAACCCTGTAATTCGCCCCACTTGTGTTTTATAGTACGCGTATCATCGGGAAGAGCTACTTCACGGGACTGTAATCTCCGAGTACAGCTCTGTGTTCTATTAATATTGCAGGTGTTCTATAGTAATGTTTTTTCAACCAATTGGCCGTTGTAGTTCGGTGTCCGTTCATTCAAGCGTTCAATAAAGATTGTTAAAAGACTTCGGTGGTCCACAAATTAAAAATGTATGAAAACTTACGCGATTTTTCGTTGTAGGCCTTAAACAAATTATTACAATTTACAAGCTGCCTTCAAACGGATGCGATAGAGCCAACAATATAAGTTCCGAGTGCGGCTTTCACTCTGAGCCTGTAACATGCCGAAAATACAGGCGTAGGGATATCATATATATTTCACACAAATTGCAATTCAAGTCCACTTATACAGGCGATCATCGACTTGGCACCTGTAGGGAACTGAAATGGTGGCTGCTGCATGCCTTTCGTTTTCAGTTTATCCATCACATGAAATTAATGTGGTCGGTGAAAAACAAATTCAAGCAGCCCCATGTGAGCGTAAAATTAGTTAACGTGACACGAATATCTGTCAGCAAATTTAACATTAAGGGCACGGGAATTTCAGATAAAAATTGAATTTTCGAAATGTTAGCGAATTTCTATCATCGATGTGTGCATTATTTCACAAACTTCCGGAATTTTCCTGTGGAGTAAGTAGTATGTAATGTGGTTTTCACCCCCAATTCTGGATGACCCCGGAAGTGAGGACACATAGCAACCACGCGCTACCATACAAACCAAGATGGCGGCCTCCAGTATTCAAAATGGACAACGGAAACACGTATCACCCTAACAACACGCGCTGCGCATGCGCACTAACATCACGTATCACTATGGGGATGGCGTCACAACATGGCCGCCCACGCGGGTTACCATGACAGCACAACATGGCGGCACTGGGTCACGTGACATGACGTCACTTCCGTGGTCATCCGCCGGGGTCATCCAGAATTGGAGTGAAAACCACATTACATACTAATGGAGTAGTATAAAAATACAGAAGCTGGCTTTTCACATTTTTTTTTCTCCAAT
Organism: Pictodentalium vernedei; assembly: GCA_031216915.1. Lineage (NCBI taxonomy): Eukaryota > Metazoa > Mollusca > Scaphopoda > Dentaliida > Dentaliidae > Pictodentalium > Pictodentalium vernedei. Next base: position 110,415,657 of record CM062296.1, on the reverse strand, counting down.
CACTTTGAACGTGTACCTGTGATTCTCTGTTGAAACCCATTTAAAAATAAGAAAATGGCGTTTTCACCATCTTTTATGTCTTGTAATGTTTTTTTTCTGTTCGCTACTTAAATGGTGTGCGTATCGTTACATAAATGCAGACACCGTCCTTCCCATTAACCCTTTACCAAACGCAGACGATGTCAAAATTTATTATTTTAAATATCATTTTTAGCTCAACTTTGGCGAAGCCAAATTTGAGGTATTGTCATGGCCCGTCGTCCGTCTGTCTGTCTGTCCCTCTGTCCGTCGCGCCGTCAACACAGCTCGGGCTAGAGGCCGTGTTTATGAACCGATCCTTACGAGACTTCTTGGTTACCTTTGTTATCACCGTGGGACGAGAACGAGTGTTTTTGGGTCCGGTCCGAAATTCAAAATGGCCGCTGACAGCCATTTTGTACAAAATTAGGTGCAATCAGATTTTTGGCGCAGAACTTCCATATGAAAGCGCCGATTTCAATAATTTTTTGTGTGAATGTTTAGTACCAGGGGATACATCAGATATAGGCCTAATACGGGTTTTTATCTCGTGCAGAAATTAAGCAAATTAGATGAACTTTGATTTTTTCAGTGCTACTTACACAGTAAGTACACATGTCAATACGGCTCGGGCTAGGGGCTGTATTTATGAACCGATCTTCACGAAACGTCTTGCGTGCCTTTGTTATCACCTTGGGACGAGAACGAGTGTTTCTGGGTGTGGTTCAAAATTCAAGATGGCTGCCAGTGGCCATTTTGTACCCACAAATTAGGTCTAATCAGTTTTTTGTACACAACTTCTATACGGCTCAGGCTAGAGGCCGTATTTATGAACCGATCTTTACGAAACTTCTTGGGTACCTTTGTTATCATTGTTGGTTGAGAGTGAGTGTTTTGGGGTGCGGTCCGAAATTCAAGACGGCCACCAGCAGCCATTTTGTACCAAAATTAGTGCAATCAGTTTTTTGTACAGAACTTCTGTATGAAAATTCTGATTTGAATAAAGTTTTGTATGAATATTTAGTAACATGGAATACATCACATATAATACGGGTTTTATTCTCGTGCAGAAATTATGCAAATCAGATGAACTTTATTTATTGATTTATTCAGTGCTACTTATACACTGTTAGTGCACATGTCAATATGGCTAGGGCTAGAGGCTGTATTTATGAACCGATCTTCACGAAACTTCTTGGATACCTTTGTTATCACCTTGGAACGAGAATGAGTGTTTTGGAGTGTGGTCCGAAATTCAAGATGGCTGCCGGCGGCCATTTTGTACCAAAATTAGGTACAATCAGTTTTTGGTACAGAACTTCTATATCAAGGTTCTGATTTGAATAAATTTTTGAATGAATGTTTAGTAATAACAGAGAATACATCACATATAATATGGGTTTTTTTCTTGTGCAATTATACAAATTAGATGAACTTTAATTTATTCAGTGCTACTTATACACAGAAAGTGCACATGTCAATACGACTCGGGCTAGAGGCTGTACTTATGAACCGATCTTCACAAAACTTCTTGGGTACGGGTACCTTTGTTATCACCTTGGACGAGAACGAGTGTTTCTGGGTGCGGTCCAAAATTCAAGATGGCTGCCAGTGGCCATTTTGTACCGAAATTAGGTCCAATCAGTTTTTTGTACACAGCTTCTATACGGCTCATTCTAGAGACCGTATTTATGAACCATTGTTTACAAAACTATTTGGGTACCTTTTTTATCACCGTGGGACGAGAACGAGTGTTTTTGGGAGTGGTCCGAAATTCAAGATGGCCGCCAGCAGCCATTTTGTACCAAAATTAGTGCAATCAGTTTTTTGTACAGAACTTCTGTATGAAAGTTCTGATTTGAATAAAGTTTTGAATGAATGTTTTGTAACATGGAATACATCACATATAATAAGGTTTTTTTCTCTAGCAGAAATTATGCAAATTAGATGAACTTTGATTTATTCATTGCTACTTATATACTGTAAGTGCACATGTCAATACGGCTCGGGCTAGAGTCTGTATTTATGAACCGATCTTCTCGAAATTTCTTGAGTACCTTTGTTATCACCTTGGGGCAGGAACGCTATGAGAACAAATATTTTGGGGTTCAATCAGACCCACTCTGGGACTCAAAGATTGTTTTCTAGTTTAGCTTCTAACTGTCACCCACCTATACAATACTTTACCTATACATTTGTTACAGGCTACGGTCAGCATTTATGTACAGACCGTTACAATACTTTATATGTGCCTTTGTTATCAGGTCTTTACCTAGATGTTTGTCATTGCTGTGTCACATACTATACGTGTACATGTCTTACACAAGTTGAGCTACAGTGTCATTGACACTTTCGTTTTTAAATCTTTCAACAAATTTCAACAAAACCATATTATATGACCCCTCATTTGAACGAGCTTGACGAGCTCGTTCCAAAGAGGGGCCACGTGATATGATTTTGTTGGAATGTTTTTAAAAATAGTATTTTTTCAGCTGCTGAATTTGCATTTTACGCGGGCGGATGTGGCCTGGTAAAGGGTTAATATAAAAGTCTTGAAGGTGAGATTTGCTAATTTTTTTTCAGGGAAAATGGACACTGATAGATTTTCTTAATGATGGGTTATCTGAGAATTAGTTGCTTCTAATTATATTGCCATAAAAGCCAAGTTTCCTCATGTAACTTTCAATAAGCGAAAACAACAGACAGCTCCGAGAGCTGTCTGTTGTTTTCGTTTTTAGAAGTAACAAAAGGAAACGTGATTTTTTTCTACTGATGCCATAGGTGTTTTCGCAAGAATTATTTACTTCTTATTACATTCCTCAGTTCGTTTTACATTGAATTCTTATCTTAACCCTTTGAACTCTAGTGGTATCTTCCACGCCAGTTCAATGGCAGCAATTAGAAGAGTCCATATTCATTATTTGGGGTAGACCAATCAGTATTTTCAACGTGAGGCCTCTCGGGCTGCACATTGAAAACACTGATCGGTCTACCCCCACAATATTTACTGAACAGCCATCCTATATTATGACGTTATGACGTATCATGTTCCTGGCCGGAAAATAAAGCTGTAGGTTTTTAGCTCATCTTGACAAAGTCAAGCTGAGCTAATCTCATCGCTTCCCGTCCGTCGTCCGTCGTCTGTCGTCCGTCGTCCGTCGTCCGTCAGCACCATGTTTTGGTCTTCTCCTCCAAAGCCACTGGGCCAATTCAAGTGAAAGTTTGTGTGAGTGATGGTCCCAAAGGGGCATTTCATTTTTGTGCAACTCAGCATGCCCAGCCCCATAGGGAGGGAGTGGGGGAAGATGCTCCAAAATATTTTTAAAATATTCTTCTCAAGAACCAGTGTGTACAATGACTTGATATTTGCTATGGAGCTTCCATATGAGGTGTAGAATCAAATTTGTTCAAACGAAGTTCGTGAAGTAATATTTGGCTTTGTAATAGGAGGGGTAAGATTTTTGGCCCCGCCCAAAATTTCTATTTTCTGAACCGATGGTCCGGTATGAACCAAATTTGGTTTGTGGTAGTATTGGGTCATAAGTACTTGACCCATGCAAAAAAAAAATTCCCGCATCCCCATGGGAACCCTGGGAGCTAAAAATAGAAATATTTTCAAACGCCCATATTTCCCAAACCCCACGGAACAGAGAGCTTTTATTTGGTATGAAGTATCCTTATGACCAGTAGCATTGAATAGTAAAAAAAAATTGCCATCGGTTATGTTAGGGTGTTCGGTAATGGACATCGAAAAAATGCTGAGTCAGCATATTTGCAAAAATTTTAAAAAATCTTTTCTCCAGAACCAATCATCAGAATCTTTTGATATTTGGTATACAGCATTCATAGGGGGGTCAGATAAAAGTTTGTTGAAATAAAACTCATTGGTTCATATTTGGGCTCTCTACAGGAGCCCGAAGTTTTAACATAGGGTAATATGGGGAATATTCTTTAAAAATCTTATTCTTAAGAACCACCAGTCAGAATCTTTTAATATTTGGTATACATCATTGTTATGAGGGTCAGATTCTAGATTGTTCAAACCAAGTCCCTAGGTTAATATTTGGGCTTCCTATGGAAGCCCATATTTTATCTTTGTTCAATATGGAGGGTAATTTAAAAAAATCTTCTTCTTCAGATCCATCAGTCAGAATGCTTTGATATTTGGTATGCAACATCTCTATGGGGGGCAGATTCAAGTTTGTTCAAATCAGATCCCTAGGTGTATATTTGGGCTCACTATGGTAGCCCAAATTTTTACTTAGTGCAATATGAGAAAATTTCTTTAAAAATCTTCTTCTTCAGATCCACCAGTCGGAATGCTTTTATATTTGGTATACAACATCTCTAGGGGGGTCAGATTCCAGGTTGTTCAATTCGAGTGCCTAGGTTAATATTTGGGCTCCATATGGGAACATGAAATTTAACTTAGTACAATATGAGGGAATTTCTTCAAAAATCTTCTTCTTCAGATTCACTTGTCAGAATGCTTTCACATTTGGTATACAACATCTCTAGGGGGGTCAGATTCAAGTTTGTTCAAATCGGATCCATAGGTCAATATTTGGGCTCGCTATGGTAGCCCAAATTTGAACTTAGTGCAATTCGAAGAAATTTCTTTTCAATTTCTCTTCTTCAGATCCAACGGTCAGAATGCTTTCATATTCGGTACACAACATCTCTAGGGAAGTCAGATTTAACTGTGTTCAAACCAAGAGCCTGGGTTAATATTTGGGCTCTCTATGGGAGCCGGAATTGGCCATTTTGCTGAAGAATTAAAACTTTTGTATTCAGTACCCTCTAGAGGTACTAAGATTAATCCACATAGGTTGTATCAAGGGGCTTCATAGGGGAGCTCTACATTTTACTTACGATCAACTGAAGAAAAGGCATGATGCCTAGATTATTTTTGTCACTCCTGAGGGACTCAAGGATTGACAGTGTAGCCTATGGAGATGGCTTGCTTAATGTAGACTCATTCTTGGACTCTGTTTAAATTGTGTTCTGTACAAGATGAGCGCTTCAGGCCCCGTGGGGCCTCTTGTTAAATTTCTTGTTCGGTTTCGGTTTTGGTTTTTCGGGTGGAGTAAAACCTCGGTTCTATTCGGTTTTCGGTTTGTTCATGAGGCAAAATAAAATTCAATAAAACTCATTCTTATGTCCGGAGTCATAACTGAATGGCAGTGAAATTGAGTGAAACTCAATGAATGCCCGAAATAAGCTATAATACATGAAGAATCAGGAAGGCCAATATAATAATTACCTAAATATACAGAACTTTTATTGTGCTTGGCCATTTTTCGAGGTCTGACACCTACACGCAACTTGAGGAAAGCTGCAAACACAACTAAACTGAAATGTCGGAAATTCACAGAATGTAGCCGTCCCAGAGTAGTGAGAGTACCCAGACACTGCCATTGGCAGTGTCTGGGTACTCTCACTACTCTGGGATGGCTACATTCTGTGAATTTCTACAGCAAGAGAGTATTTAATAAAAAACGAAAAACCTTAGATTACGGGATGTCGACGGTTTCGGTTTCGGTTTTTAAAAAAAACTAAAAACCTCGGTTCGGTTTCGGTTAACCTACAGCTCTACCGGAAAAGCGGCCGCTGGGGTTCAAAAGGAAATTTGTTTACTTCGAAATTCCCACCTCTGATATTCCATCAATTAAAATTAAATATACACAAATTATACATCAAAATGAAGGTCGAGATGTATAGAACACGGAAAATACACGAAGTGAACTCACAGAGTTGACGGTAGGCACCAAAGGTTCCTGGAAGTCTGACCTTTCATTTTGGAACGTGTTGAGTATATGGTTGCGTTCTTTACACATATATTAATATAAATATTTATTACATTCCTCAGTTCGTTTTGCATTGAATTTAATGTTGATTAAAAAGTGGTAATGTCACGAGTGAATTATGTCACTTCAATAGTAACTTTGGAACGACTGACGTTCATAAGCCAAGTCCCCACCGATTTGTTGATGTTTTGTTTTCCAGTACACATCCTTTAATTAAAATGAATTTTCCTTCTGAATATTTTTAAAAATCCTTTCTTTCCTCTATGAACAGGTTCGTTACCACAGTTGACAAAATCCAAATAGAAATGTTTTATCTTATGGCTGAATGCCATTCCCCAAATGCGACTGGAACGCCACATAAAATAGTAAAATATCGAACGAAAGTCACAAAAATAAAACTGGGCCATTTCCAATCGAAGATTTGACACAGAAAGTGATGAATTCATACGCACTAATTTCAGAAGTATTTCAGAGTTGCATTTGCGAATATTTTGTGTTGAATTATTTTTAATGAAAGACATTTTGGTCTAAAATGCCATTTACTAAAGAGAGTGACCCATTCTTACGGCAAGTTACGGTATATAATTCGCCTCGAGACAGGACTATTTCGTATTTCCTTCCTGCTAATTTTAGAAATGTTTCCGTGTTTACACTAAATTGGATTATATCTGACAATAGTTTGGGTTGAATTATTATAGTAAAAGACCTCTTTATTCCAAATGTCATGTAATAAACAGAGTAATCAATTTGTTTTGAGCGTTACGGTAAATAATTCATCTCGAGACGGGACTGTTTCGTAAATCACTCGGGCTACGCCCTCGTGATTTACTCGCGTCCCGTCTCTTGATGAATTATTTACCGTAACGCTCAAAACAAATTGATTACTCTCTATTTAATTGAGATTTACTCACTCGTCTAATAATTTCCAGGGCCCCGGGACCAGAAGCAGTGCTTGTTTACTGTGGTAAACAAGCTCTGTCTTGCTGGTAAAATAGGACCCAAACACCAATGCTTGGGTGGAAGCCTTCTAAAATGGGCAACATGGGTATAAACGATTAATTAAACTTGACTTTATCTCCATGTTGTGGTCATGATTAGCCATTGCGTAGAAATATGCGACCTTAAACACCAATAAATAACTAAATAATTTCCAGGGAGATAACTTTATCGAAAATCAATTTTCATAACGAAAATAACAAGGATGTCGGGAAACAGTGTAAGGTAACATTATTTATACCATTCTGCTCACGTTCGGGAATTTGTATCAAGGAATAAATGTAATATTTTCATTATTTCAGATTTTTCGCCAATAAATGCAAAATAGTGATCTAACAGTGGTCGTACAGTCGGATGCGCCAAAGCAAAGGTCACTAGATGGGATAAAGAACACACATCGAAGTGACACAAGCCACACCGATGGTGGTAAAGATTTCAATGGAAAAAGTAACGATTACAGATATGAAATAAACAGACTGGAAACATTTAAGAATTGGCCTCCCAAAACACCAGTACACCCACACGACCTGGCGCGAGATGGCTTCGTTTATATGGGCATTTCTGATAAAGTGCGGTGTGTCTTTTGTGGTTTGAAAGTCTTCAACTGGGAATCCGGAGATGAAGTTTCAGTGGAACATCGGAAACACCAACCTTCATGTCCGTTCAAGACTGGCCAGAATGTGGGAAATATCTCACGTGAGCAATATGGGCAGAGCCTGGACGTTCCTCCTACCACGACAGCCACTTCCACAGTAAATGAAAATATTCACACCCCAAAAGCAGAGCACAGCACGGCAATAGCCAATTCCACAAAACAGTCTTTTCAAACTACACCGGATCCTAAAGATGTTTGGTCGAGTCTTGGAATTATTCCACCATTGAACCCAAAACATCCAAAATATATGATGGAACTGAGAAGATTAAATACATTTTCAACCTGGCCGTCGCAATTTTTTCAGAAGCCTGAAGATTTAGCAAGAGCCGGGTTTTTCTATCTTGGTTCGTAAATATCTTTTTATTTATTTGTATGATAGAGTACTAATGCAACCCAAAAGCCCTGTGAAGCTACGAAATTCAATTTCATTCGATTCGAAGTCAACCCGATGATCGATTCGATTCGATTCCTGCGCATTCGGAAATTTTAGAACCGTTGAGATGTTCTTAAATCCTAGCGAGTGTCTCCTCTTGAGGACTTGTTCTCTCCCCTCACATATCTATTATTCATTATTTATTTTTTATTGGTGTTTAAGGTCACAAACTTATACACAATGGCTAACCGTGACCCTGACAGTTTTACAGGTGGAGGAAGCCGGAGTACCCGGAGAGAACCACCGAGCATCGACGAGCAACTCTCAGCTCCTCAACATTCTAACTGTGTTCAAGCTCCGCTCAAGCAGGGTTGCAGCGGCTGAAGACATGTGCATCATCGACGTGCAGTACACCTTATTTTACGGCGTAATTGTGCCCCCATGTAGGCAACCGGGATAAAGTGCCTTGCCCAAGGACACAACGCGGGTCGTCCTGGTTGTGGATCGAACTCGAGACCTCTAGCATAGAAGTCCAACAGTCTACCACTGAGCCAACGCGCCCCCCTCAGAGGTCTCTTGAACAGGAGGCCTGATGATGGTAGAAGGGTTCAAGAAGATCCCTTTTCCGAAATTAATTTTGGATTTTATTTCTGGAATATTCCTCCTTTTTGATAAACTTGCCCAAAGAGACAAAAATATACAGTTGACACTAGAAGTCCTGTCACAATTAGCGCAGAAAATGCCTGCTAGTTAAAGCGCTCCTTGCCACAGAAGAGCGAAGTAGCCTGAAATGCACAAGAGAGTGTTTGCGCTGTGTAATGCAAAATGTAATATGTTGTAGTGAAATCACGAACTGGACCGATCGAACAGAAAGAATATATCGCGACTACAGTATAGGTGTGGATTACTACTAAATCGCTGTTGCGTAATTTTTCACATCGTAAATATACCCCCCGCAAACAATTTTTTTTTTGGGGGGGGGGGGGGGGCGATATATAGGAATCACCCGTCCGTCCGTCTGTCTGTCTGTCCATTCTTATAAGCGCAACTCCTAAACCGTTTGAAGAATTTTCATGCAACTTTACACAATGGAAAAACTCCATATGAAGATGCACATGAAGCAATATAATTCCGTTCAGACATTACCAAGGGGAGATCATCTAACTTATACATTTCAATTGCTACAACATATGGTCGTGTCCTCGTAAGCGCAACTCCTCCCGAACCGTTCAATGAATTTTCATGAAACTTTACACAAAGGAAGAACTCCATATGAAGATGCGCATGAAGCAATATAATTCCGTTCCGACATTTCCAAAGGGAGATAATCTAACTTATACATTTCAATTGCTACATCATGTGGTTGTGTCCTCGTAAGCGCAACTGCGCGGGGGGGGGGGGGGGGGGGGTCAATTTGTGAGCTTACTCACAGTACCTGTAGTTATTTACAATTTCTGAGGACAAAACACAAGAAGCCCATGCGAACTTTCATCATATGGACCACCGGGTTGTTTCCTTTACTGTTATGAACAATTATAAATACTTTTGGAGTGGAAAATATATGGCGCTGCGATTAAGTAGTATTCCATTCTCTTCATTCTATATAGGTAGTCGAATTCTAATAGCTATTTATGTCGTTACATGAACATGTATCTAAGTAAAGGTTATGAATGGCATTAGTGGTCTCTGTTGATATGATATTGTAGCCTGAAAGACACAAGATAGTGCTTGCGCCGTGTACTGCAAAATGTAATGCGTTGTTAGTGAGGTCGGTTGTCAAATCACGAACTGAACCGATCGAACAGAAAGAAAACATCGAGACTACAGTAGATAGGTGTGGATTACTACTAAATCGCCGCGGGATAGATTTTTCACATCTCAGTTATTTACCTTTTCTTAGGACAAACCACAAGAAGCACTTGCACACTTCCTTCACTTGGACCGCCGGGTTGCAACCAGTGGTCCATATGGTGACAGTTTGCAAGTGTTTCTTGTGCTGTCATGAACAATTATAAATACTTTTGGAGTGGACAGAATATATGACGCTGCGATTAAGTAGTAATCAACTCTTTTCATTCTATATAGGTAATCGAATTTTAATACCGGTATCTTTTTATTTATTTATTTACTGGTGTTTAAGGGCACTTTCTTATGCACAGTGCCTAATCATGACCGTGACAGTTGGGGGGAAGCCGGAGTACCCAAAGAGAACCACCGAGCATCGACGAGCAACTGTCAGCTCCTCAATATTCTAACTCTGTTCAAGCTTCGCTCACGAAGGGTTACAGCGATTGAAGACATGTGCACCATCGACTTGCAGTACGTCTTAGTACACTGCGTCATCGTGCCCCCATGCTGGCAACTGGGATAAAGTGCCTTGTCCAAGGACACAGCGCGGGTCGCCCAGGACGGGGATCGAACTCGGGATCTCTAGCATAGAAGTTCAACAGTCTACCACTGAGTCGTTAATGTCTATTTTTGTCATTACATGTTCTTGTATCCCAATAGAGGTTAGGAAAGGTGTTAGTGGTCTCTATTGATATTTTATCCACCATTATACAAAACAAATACAAAACTGACAAATGTGTGTAAATCTGCAATATCCAAGTTTACAATAACAAAACACATACACAACTAGAAAAAAATATAAATTTATAAATGTATACTGGCAGGGAAAGGCATAGCCAGATTGGCGGTCTTCCTGCCTTTCCGTATGGAAAAAAGAAAGGAAAAGTAAGACAGAATAAAGAAGATAAAAGCGATGAGAAACAAGGCATGTACAACGTGCTTTCCCAGTACTGTTTAAATTAACCTTTCACCGTGTCCAAGGTACTAACGTCCATTATAACCTCTCTGTGTGTGCACGTGATGTCAGGGCTTTAAGGACAACAAGGCCCCTCTCACATGGCCCCAATCAAACACAAAATTACTTTTCAACAGATTAACATAATTGTGTATATGTTTGACAGGGACCAAGTCAAGAGGCTGCCTTGGACGAGCCCCAGACTGATTTAGATCGAGAGCATTAATGCACAAAGGACAGTTTAACAAAAACGTCCATTGTATATTATATCCTTGTTGTCCACTAAGAAATGACAGACACTGGACTGGTTCGCTGAGGCTACACATAAACATGAAGGTAGGACTAGACAGCACAGTCGGGCAATACGGATTTGAGCAAGAGATGCTATTCTCGTGAGAGGAAATATAAATATAAATAAATAACGTTTAACTTGCTTTTGAATTCTGCCCTGTTGGTAAGTTTCCCAAGGTTAATGTCTAATTCGTTCCATAATTTTGGGACTGCAAAGACTGGGAAGGTATCCAGCGTTTTAGTTCTCGTTCAATGGTCACGAATGTGACCTGTTTGGTGAGTATTCATAAAAGTTTAGTTGGTCACGGTCGAAAAAAGTCATCAAATGATCCTGGCAGATTTCCATTGTGACAATCAAACAGGAACAGTGGAGCATGTAATTTATATAAATCTTTAATCTTCAGTATATTATCTTTGATAAATAAGGGGTCAGTATGGGCATAAAAATGTTTGGTTGTTTATAATTCTTATCGATCGCTTCTGTAATTTACAGAGACGATTAGAGGCTTTTGAGACCCCCCCCCCCCCCCACCCCTCTAATGGAATTCCGTAAATCAAATGGATTTGTATAAGTAAGTACAGAGTTCCGTGACTTTGTTTGGGGGAACTTTCTTTACTTTGTTGATGGCGTAGTTGGTGAGAGCAACTTCGAGCAAATATGCAACATGTGTGTCTTATAGCAAAGATTCTCATCAAGATTTATACCAAGGAATTTGACCTATTTTTCAGTCTCACTATAACCAACTTTATCAGTAACTTGATTGGGTCCTGTGAGCTGTTATAAATTGTCTCCCCATTTTCAAAATTTGAATGAGCCTATAAAAAATTGCAGGAATATACTGGCTTGAAAATAGTGTGGTCCTATGTAAAGAAGTCACCGAAGGGCCACACTGACCTTCCATTTTCAACATTTTTCCTGGGAAGATGCAGACCATGCCGACAAAAGGGATACCCTCTTTTGCACCCTCTCCCCCCACCCCCTTGCACGTTGGATGATTCTTCACGTTGTGATGCGTGATTGAACTTTAGTGCTTCTCGCAAACCCAGAATCGAGGGCCAAGTGACCAAACAATTGTGTGGACAACTGAGTGATGCTTTTATTCATCTTCCCTTTAACCCTTTACCTAACATGAAAAGCAGTTGACACTTGCAAACAAAATTCTTGAATAACTATTTTTTTTCATTTTCTGTTTCAAAAACATAGGTTATGACCCCTCATTGGAACGAGCTCGATGAGCTCGTTCCAAAGAGGGGTCATAACCTATGTGCCTTAGACAAAAAATTAAAAAATAATAAAAATTAATTAGCGATTTTTGTGAAAATGCGCTGGCCGTATTTCTTGGTGTGTGACATTCTTGTCTTTGTGACATGGGTTAAGAATATTGTATTTGGGTTTTTTTCGCGTTTAGTTTTAAGTGGTTTGCAGCATTTCAATCAAATATTTTTTGAAGTTCTTCATTAAAGTCCAAGACTAGATCAGCTTCTGAGAGTCTCCTTGTCGTACCACGACGAATTCGATCAACGGCAGGGAAGAGATCGTTCACTTTCGCAGCTTCCTCACTCTGGAACGCCCTCCCTCAGAACCTTAGAAAAACCCTAAATGCAGATCACTTCAAGAAAGCTCTGGAAACCCATCTCTTTCAAGCAGCCTTCGGCCGCTGATTATACCATTGTTACCGTCACCTATGTTTTCAGCGCTTTTGAGCAGCGTTTCGCTGGGAAAAGCGCTATATAAATAAATTTTATTATTATTATTATTATTATTATTATTATTATTATTATTATTATTATTATTATTATATCCGCACCAGATTTGTATACCGAGAAGTCATCTGCAAAAGACTGAAAGGTCAGCTTTGTTCACTTATGTATATCGTTTATATATATGAGAAAGAGGATAGGGCTGGGGATGGAACCTTGAAGAACTCCATACGTTAGTTCAGCTAGACCAGATTTACTGTCTCCAAGAGACACATATTGAGTCCTACTACGGAGATAGTTCTTAAACCAATTGTTTGCATTACCTCTTATCCCGTAATAGTCTAGTCTTTTAATTAATATTTCATGACTTATGGTATCAAAGGCTTTCGAGAGATCCAGGAATGGGGCTATCTTACTATCTTTACTGTCTTTGTTGTTCTCGAGAGCCATATATTTTAGCAGTTGCATAGCCGGATGTAACGTAATATGCCCTCCCTGAACCAGTATTGGTGTTGGTAAAGAATATCAAATTTATTTAGGAATTTTACACGTCTTACGGACATGAGTTTTTCAAGAATTTTGGAAAATACGGGAGAATGCCGATCGGCCTGTAGGTTGTAAACTCCTTCTCGTTTCCCGATTTAAAGACAGGTATTACTTTGGCAATTTTCATCCTATCGGGAACTTTCCCCTGTCTGAAAGAAGTATTCATAATATGTGCAATTGGAGCCGCAACCAAGTTTATTGAATGTTTGAGGATGATGGAAGCAAGATTCTCACAGTCTTGACTTAACTTTGGTCTCATGGCATTTACTATCCTTGTAATTTCAAAGGGCGATGTTGGTGTAATGAATAGGAGTATCGTGGTGTGGATCCTTCAGGAACTCAGCAAATAACTTACGCTATTTACTAGTATAGAATTGTACAGAGTTGGACACGTTGTTTTTCTACACGAATTTAGTTACGCTAATAGTGCAGTTTGATAGGGCCAGAAGTGCACTTACTCGGCGCGCTATTACCTCAAAATACAGACATAGGACTTCTAGTTTCAACTGTATTGACGTTGAATATATATATGTACAATACTTTAGTTTTTGGTTATGAGAAGGTGCAATATATATATAACTTGAAAAGCGGTGACATTCGATTCGAAGTTGATTTGAAATCGCCTGTCTGATTCAATTCGACTCGAAATTTGAAATTTGCGGTTCCCTCTACAAACCGTTATTTTTGTTGAAAATCTTCAACTGCTCACCTGGTACGTCCAGAAGACGACACGCAGCCAACAAAAAAATGATTGAACAACCTAGCTCACGGGTCCGAAGTGGAACGAGATCGACCATTGGTTGAATTAAAAATTGAAAAAATAGTAAAATTTAAATGGTCATTTTTAGCTCAACTTGACAAAGTCAAGCTGAGCTATTGCCATGACGTCTCGTCCGTCGGCGTACGTACGTACGTACGTACGTTAGTATGTTAGTACGTTAGTACGTACGTCCACTTTGGCACACCTCACAGGTCGCATTTGTGATCAGATCACTTTGAAACTCGGTACGCTCGTTTGGGGTGACCTCTAGATGGGAGCCATCGATTTTCTGCAATTTCCGTCAAAAAATGTTGCCGCGGCCAACGTTCTTAGAACTTAGTTTAGTCAGACCACAATATTTCCCTTTGGCACACCCTACAGGGCACATTTATGATTGGATTGATTTGAAACCTAGTATGCTTGTTTAGGGTGACCTCTAGATGGGAGCTATCGATTTTCTTCCATTTCCGTCAAAAAATGTTGCCACGGCCAACGTTCTTAGAACTTAGTTTAGTCAGACCTCAATATTTCCCTTTGGCACACCCTACAGGGCACATTTTTGATCGGATTGCTTTGTAACCTGGTATGCTTGTTGGGGAGACCTCTAGATGGGAGCTATCGATTTTCTTTAATTTCCGTCAAAAAATGTTGCCTCATCCAACGTTCTTAGAACTTAGTATAGTCAGAAGACCTCAATATTTCCCTTTGGCACACCGTACAGGGCACATTTATGATCGGATTGCTTTGAAACTTGGCATGCTTGTTTGGGGTGACCTCTAGATGGGAGCTATCGATTTTCTTCAATTTCCGTCAAAAATTGTTGCCACGGCCAATGTTCCTAGAACTTAGTTTAGTCAGACCACAATATTTCCCTTTGGCACACCCTACAGGGCACATTTATTATTGGATTGCTTTGAAACATGGTATGCTTGTTTGGGATGACCTCTAGGAGGGAGCTATCGATTTCTTTCCATTTCCATCTAAAAATGTTGCCGCGACCAACGTTCTTAGAACTTAGTTTAGTCAGAAGACATCAATATTTCCCTTTGGTACACCCCACAGGGCACATTTATGATCGGATTGCTTTGAAACCTGGCATGCTTGTTTGGGGTGACCTCTAGATGGGAGCTATCGATTTTCCTCCATTTCCCTCATTATCATTGTCATTATCACCAGCCTTGGAACTTACTGCATTTGTGCATCAACTTATCCCTTTTGCACTCTCTGCAGGGTATATATGACTTTCCATAAAAAAACCCAAAACCATTGCCACAAGCAAGAGCTATTGATTTTCTTCTACTTAGTGCATTTGTGCATTAACATCTTCCTTTGGCATGCCTCAGAAGGTACATTTTCTTTTCATTTCTATCAAAAACTGTTCCTGTTAGCAACAATCTTTTAATTTATTGCATTTGGGCATCAACATTCTTTGACATGGCCTACAGGTCACATTTATCATAGGTTTGTTTTTGAACTTGGTGTGCTCATTCGGCAAGACCTTTAGATAAGAGCTATTGATTAGTATTCATTTCTGTGAAAAAAGTTGCCGTTTACAATAACCTCTGAACTTACTGCATATGTGTATCAACATTTTTCCTTTAGCCATGGCGACTTACAGTTTACATTTAAAAAGGAATGGATTACTCTAACGTTGTACACACACAATGCTGTTATTTTTAAATTTCACCAACATTGGTCCCAATGATCTTCAATTTTGCCATTTCACTTATAACTTACCAAGTTCAAGTTTGTCAAGTTGAGCTACAGCGTCATTGACACTTTCATTTATGAATAACGCTGATCGGATATTAACGTTACGTTAGGCAGACTAAGATTTTCCGACACGGTACGACCTTGAAACCTAACTCAATAAACTTTTTTAACCCTTTACCTAACACGAAAAGCAGACGACACTTGCAAAAAAACATTCTTGAATAACTATTTTATTTTCATTTTTGGTCTCAAAAACTAGGTTACGACCCCTCGTTGGAACGAGCTCGTTCCAACGAGGGGTCATAGACTATGTTTTTTTAGACCAAAATTTAAAAAAATAATGAAAAATTAATTGGCGATTTTTGAGAATAGCGCTGGCCAGTTTTTGGCCGTTACGTTGGGTAAAGGGTTAAAACAATGAAGCGAAACAGTTCATGAACGTTCAGTTATTGTTATTATTTAACCCTTTACCCAACGTAACGGCCAAAACCGGCCAGCGCTATTCTCAAAAATCGCCAATTAATTTTCACTATTTTTTTCATTTTTAGCTTAACTTGACATAGTCAAGATAAGCTATTGCCATCACGCGTGCGGAAGTCTGTTAGTCTGTGAGTCTGTGACGTCTGTGACGTCTGTTCACATTTCCTTTAGCACGGGCTACACCCCGCAGTTCTTGTCTGATCGTCACGAAATTTCATATGCAGGTTTGGGGTCATGTCTAGATGAGAACGTCCCCTTTTGGTCGCGATCGGGCAACCGGTATGGCTGCCCGAGCCCAAAACCCGAAAACCATTAGCACAGTCTACAGGTCGTATTTATGAAGGGTTTTCATTGTAACTTGGTAGGATGCCTCTGTATAGTGCCTAGACGAGAACGTCCCCTTTTGGGCATGATCTATCTACCGTGATGGCTGCCCAAGCCCGAAACCCAAAAACTTTTAGCACAGTCTGCAGGTCATGTTTAATGTGGAGGGATTTCATTGTAACTTGGTAGGATGACTCCTTATGATGTCTAGATGCGAATTTCCCCGTTTGGGCATGATCTGCCAACCGTGACGACTGCCCGAGCCCAAAACCCGAAAACCTTTAGCACAGTCTACAGGTCATATTTATTGAGGAATTTCATTGTAACTTGGTGGGTTGACTTCATACAATGTCTAGATGAGAAAGTCCCCCTATGGACGTGATTGGGCAACTGTGACGGCTACAGGAGCCCGAAGCCCGAAAACCTTTAGCACAGTCTAGAGGTCATATTTATGAAATGATTTCATTGTAACTTGGCAGGATGACTCCAAATAATGTCTAGATGAGAACGTCCCATTTTGATCGCGATCATGCAGCCTTGATGGGTGCCCGAGCCCAAAAACCTTTAGCATAGGCAAAAGGTCATATTTATGGAAGGATTTCATTGTAACCTGTTAGGTTGACTCCATATAATGCCTAGATGATGACATCCCCTTTCGGTCGTGATTGGCCAGTTGTGATGGCTACAAGTGCCCGAAGCCCGAAAACCTTGAGCACAGTCTACAGGTCATATTTATGAAGGGATTTCATTGTAACTTCTTAGGATCACTCCAGATGATGCTCAGATGAGATTGTCCCCTATGGTTGCGATCATTCACCCATGATGGCTGCCCAAGCCCGAAGCCCAAAAACCTTTAGCACAGTCTACAGGTCATATTTATGAAGGGATTTCATTGTAACTTGGTAGGTTAACTTCATATAATGTCTAGATGAGAACGTGCGATCATTCACCCATGATGGCTGCCCGAGCCCGAAGCCCGAAAACCTTTAGCACAGTCTACAGGTCATATTTATGAAGGGATTTCATTGTAACTTGGTAGGTTAACTTCATATAATGTCTAGATGAGAACGTCCCCTTTTGGACATGATTGGGCAACTGTGACGGCTAAAGGTGCCCGAAGCCCGAAAACCTTTAGCACAGTCTACAGGTCATATTTATGAGGGGATTTCATTGTAACTTGGTAGGATGACTCCAAATAATGTCTAGATGAGAACGTCCCCTTTTGATCGCGATCATTCAGCCTTGATGGGTGCCCGAGCCCAAAAACCTTTAGCATAGGTAAAAGGTCATATTTATGGAAGGATTTCATTGTAACCTATTAGGTTGACTCCATATAATGCCTAGATGATGACATCCCCTTTTGGTCGTAATTGATCAGCTGTGTTGGCTACAAGTGCCCGAAGCCCAAAAACCTTGAGCACAGTCTACAGGCCATATTTATGAAGGGATTTCATTGTAATTTCATAGGATCATTCCAGATGATGCCCAGATGAGATTGTCCCCTTTGGTTGCGATTATTCAACCATGATGGCTGCCCGAACCCGAAGCCCGAAAACCTTAAGCACAGTCTACAAGTTATATTTGTGAAGGGATTTCATTGTAACTTGGTAGGTTGACTCCATATAATGCCTAGATGAGAACGTCCCCTTTTGGACATGTTTGGGCAACTTTGACGGCTAAGGGTGCCCGAAGCCCAAAAACCTTTAGCACTGTCTACAGGTCATATTTATGAAGGGATTTCATTGTAACTTGGTAGGTTGACTCCAAATAAGGTCAAGATGAGAACGTCCCATTTTGGCCGTGATCATTCAGCCTTGATGGGTGCCCGAGCCCAAAAACCTTTAGCATAGGAAAAAGTTTATATTTATAGAAGGATTTCATTGTAACATTCTTAGGTTGACTCCATATAATGCCTAGATGATGACATCCCCTTTTGGTCGTGATTGGTCAACTGTGATGGCTGCAGGTGCCCGAAGCCCGAAAACCTTGAACACAGTCTACATGTCATATTTATGAAGGGATTTCATTGTAACTTCGCAGGATCACTCCAGATGATGCCCAGATGAGATTGTCCCCTTTGGTTGCGATCATTCAACCATGATGGCTGCCCGAGCCCGAAGCCCGAAAAACTTTAGCACAGTCTAAGGTCATATTTATGAAGGGATTTCATTGTAACTTGGTAGGTTGACTTCATATAATGTCTAGATGAGAACGTCCCCTTTTGGACACAAGTGGGCAACTGTGACGGCTTCAGGGGCCCAAAGCCCGAAAACCTTTAGAACAGTCTACAGGTCATAATTATGAAGGGATTTTATTGTAGCTTGGTAGGATGACTCCAAATAGTGTCCAGATGAGAACGTCCCCTTTTGGTCATGATCATTCAGCCTTGATGGCTGTCCGAGCCCAAAAACCTTTAGCATGTCTGTAGGTCGTATTTATGGAAGGATTTCATTGTAACTTGTTAGGTTGACTCCATATAATGCCTAGATGATGACATCCCCTTTTGGTCGTGGTTGGTCAGCTGTGTTGTCTACATGTGCTTGAAGCCCGAAAACCTTTAGCACAGTCTATAGGTCGTATTTATGGAGGGATTTCATTGTAACTTGGTAGGTTGACTTCATATAATGTCTAGATGAGAACGTCCCCTTTGGACGCAATTGGGAAACTGACGGCTACAGGGGCCCGAAGCCCGAAAACCTTTAGCACAGTCTACATGCCATATTTATGAAGGGATTTTAATGTAACTTGATAGGATGACTCATTTTGGAATAATTTCATTGTAATTTTGTTGATATATGTTAACTGTGAGGGCACATATATTAACTGTGAGGTCATATTAACCCATCCCTCAGATCTTTAGTACAGTGTACACCTCATATTATTTTTATCATAAACATAGCATACAGGGAACAGAAATGAACATATTCCCAATTATCACAATTCTTGTCTTATTTCATAATCCTTTCATAAACATTGAACATTATCCTTTTCATCAAACACAACACACAAGTTAAGCTACAGTGTCATTGACACTTTCATTTGTCTCAAAAGCATAGGTTATGACCCCTCGTTGGAACGAGCTCGTTCCAACGAGGGGTCATAACCTATGTTTTTGAGACAAAAAATAAAAAAAAATTAGTTATTCAAGAATTATTTTTGCAGGTGTCGTCTGCTTTTCACGTTAGGTAAAGGGTTAAAAAAATTAAATTTCAACCAGTGAAAGTACAGTACAGTCGCCGTGGACATATAGAAATCCACGCGTGGGCAGTGATGTCCACGCATGCTATTACTACGTAATAAAAATCATCTGCAGCGAAATTTTAATTAATGATGCACCGGGTCGTCAGTCCACGACGGCCGCACTGTAATTCTTTCAAATAATAATAATACACGAAATGTTTTCGTGTCCAAGACTATTGGATTGTATACCAAGTACTTTCATACAAAAGATATTTGAAGCATGAGGGTATTTTTGCGTTATGAAATGTCTGGTCTCGCCAAACTGGTCATTTTTTTCAAATTAGCTTGTATTAACGAAAGACCGCGTTCCCATGGGAGATCATAAGCGTCGTTTTGAAAGCAGAATGTGAAAAAAATAAAATTTGAATGACAATTTTTGTGAACAGCGTTGACCGTAATCTATGTGGCCGTTACGTAAGTGAAGAGATCAAATTAAAAGATAAAACTCAAAAGGAAAGCCAAGTATTATTTTTTTTTTTCAATGTTTTTTTTATTTTATTTTATTTTTATTTATTATTATTAGTTGGGGCGTGGTGGCGTTGAGGTAGCCGGTTATCGTCAGATCACCGAAGTTAAGCAACCTCAAGCCCGGTTAATCATTGTATGGGTGACCGTCTGAGCGATCAATTCGGACTCCCGCGTCGTGTCCTTGGACAAGGCACTTAACCTCGGTTGTCCATATGGGGGCACGATGACGCCGTGAACTAAGGCGTACTGCACGTCTTCAACCAATCTAACCCTGCCTGAGCTGCAGTACGGAGTTACGATGTTGGGGAGCTGACAGCTGCTCGTCGTTGCTTGGTGGTTCTCACCGGGTACTCCGGCTTCCTCCATCGTAAAACTGTCACGGTCATGATTAGCCATTGTGCATAAGTATATGACCTTAAACACCAATAAATAAATAAATAATAAATTATTATTCGTTTAGTCGACGTCCACCACTCTGTACCCCAAGGCTAAAATGAGCACACTGAACGCGGGTTTTTCATCGTATGAATCCTCGTTTCCTGGAATGGTATTGTCTTTGTGTACATTTACAGTGGGATGGGTCAGTCCAATATCAATATACAGGGAGGATAAAATAATAACTGTAGTTTGCAGCCGTCTAGCTGCAGACTGCAGTTATTATTTTATCAGCAATGCCTCGTGTATAGACATCTTATAATAAAACAAAAATAGGACCGCACAATCGGTTTTACACGTATTCAAAGGGTTAAATTAGTGTTAGAGACCAGATTACTCTCTAGAATTCTTTCTAGTAAGCCAACGTCGGTTATTCTTTAAAAGAATGTTCTATCTAAATATATATGTATATATATTCGATACCGCTAATTGAAGAGTTGTTCCCATTCCATTTTAGATCTACATTGCAATTTGTGAACATGTCGACTCTCGTTTCAGGCTCCGGAGATAAAACAAAATGCTTCTGCTGTAATGGAAACCTAATGAACTGGGAGGCTGGAGATGATCCTATGACGGAACACGCAAGGTGGTTTCCAGATTGCCAATACATGCTACTCATTAAAGGAGAAGACTTTATAAAAAGTATCCAGACCAACAGTCAGGTGTCTTCTGCAACCTCATTGGATCTATCAAGTATGTAGATTTCATTTTTTAGCTCAACTTTGGCGAAGCCAAATTTGAGCTTATGCCATGGTCAGTCGTCCGTCTGGCCGTCTTCCGTCTGGCCGTCTGACCGTCTGTCCGTCTGGCCGTCAACAATTCAATACTGCTCGGGCTAGAGGCCGTATTTACGAACCGATCTTTACGAAACTTCTTGGGTACCTTTGTTATGACCGTGGGACGAGAACGAGTGTTTTGGGATCCGATCCGAAATTCAAGTTGGCCGATGGCAGCCATTTTGTACAAAATTAGGTGCAATCAGATTTTTGCGCAGAACTTCCATATGAAAGCGCTGATTTGAATATCGTGCGTAAATTATGCAAATTAGACTAACTTTGATGTATTTAGTGTTACTTTCAGCACTGTAAGTGCAAATGCCAATACGGCTCGAGCTAGAGGCCGTATTTATGAACCCATCTTTACAAAACTTCTTGGGTACCTTTGGTATCACCATGGGACGAGAACGAGTGTTTTGGGGCCCGGTCCGAACTTCAAGATGGCCGATGGCAGCCATTTTTGTACAAAATTAGGTGCAATCAGATTTTTGCACAGAACTTCCATATGAAAGCGCTGAATTGAATAATTTTTTGTGTGAACGTTTAGTACCATGGGATACATCACATATAATACGGGGGTTTTTCTCGTGCAGATATTATGCAAATTAGATGAACTTTGATTTTTTCAGTGCTACTTACACACAGTAAGTACACATGCCAATACGGCTCGGGCTAGAGTCTGTATTTATCAACCTATCTTCATGAAACGTCTTGGGTACCTTTGTTATCACCATGGGACGAGAACGAGTGTTTCTGGGTGCGGTCTAAATTTCAAGATGGCTGCCAGTGGCCATTTTGTACCGAAATTAGGTCTAATCAGTTTTTTGTACACAACTTCTATACGGCTCAGGCTAGAGGCCGTATTTATAAACCGATCTTTACGAAACTTCTCGGGTACCTTTGTTATCACCGTGGGATGAGAACGAGTGTTTTTGGGTGTGGTCTGAAATTCAAGATGGCCGCCAGCAGCCATTTTGTTCCAAAATTAGTGCAATCAGTCTTTTGTACAGAACTTCTGTATGAAAGTTTTGATTTGAATAAATTTTTGTATGAATGTTTAGTAACATGGAATACATCACATATAGTACGGGTTTTTTTCTCGTGCAGAAATTATGCAAATTAGATGAACTTTGATTTATTCAGTGCTACTTATACACTGTAAGTGCACATATCAATACGGCTCGGGTTAGAGGCTGTATTTATCAACCGATCTTCACGAAACTTCTTGGGTACCTTTGTTATCACCTTGGGACGAGAACGAGTGTTTCTGGGTGCGGTCCAAAATTCAAGATGGCCGTCAGTGGCCAGTTTGTACCGAAATTAGGTCCAATCAGTTTTTTTGTCACAACTTCTATACAGCTCGTATTTATGAACTGATCTTCACGAAACCTCTTGGGTACCTTTGTTTTCACCTTGGGACAGGAACGAGTGGGTTTTTGGTGTGCCTTTGTTATCACTGTGCTATGAGAACAAATATTTTGGGGTTCAGTCAGACCCACTCTGGGACTCAAAGATTTCTTTTCTAGTTTAGCATCTGACTGTCAACTACCTTTACAATACTTTACCTATACATTTGTTACAGGTTACAAATATTTTGGGGTTCAGTCAGACCCACTCTGGGACTCAAAGATTTCTTTTCTAGTTTAGCATCTGACTGTCACCCACCTTTACAATACTTTACCTATACATTTGTTACGGGCAACGGTCAGTATTTATGTACAGACCGTTACAATACTTTATATGTACCTTTGTTATCAGGTCATTACCTAAATGTTTGTCATTGCTTTGTCACCTAC
This sequence comes from Pictodentalium vernedei, assembly GCA_031216915.1. Taxonomy (NCBI): domain Eukaryota; kingdom Metazoa; phylum Mollusca; class Scaphopoda; order Dentaliida; family Dentaliidae; genus Pictodentalium; species Pictodentalium vernedei. The sequence goes on along the minus strand of CM062296.1, from coordinate 110,392,475 downwards.
TATACATGTACATGTCTTAACAAGTTGAGCTAAAGTGTCATTGACACTTTCATTTAGCTCACCTGAACGAAGCTCAAGGGAGTTTAGTGATCACTTTCTGTCTGTCGTCCGTCCGTCCATCCGGCATGATCAACTTCTCGTCATAACACCGGGTAGCATCGTACACCAGACAAGCGAGGAGCTCAAGTGGAGAAATGACAATTTTGAACCATTTTGCCACAGTTTTCCGCGCTAAATGTATCAATAAATCATCCCTATCAATTGCCAAGAAAAATCACCACTAGAATCTGAAATGGTGCCCTGAAAAAATGGCACAGGAAAAAATGGCACACTTTTTTGACACCCTAGGAAAAAATGGCACGCCAAAAATGCTGTTTTTTTTAAGGGGGCGGAAAATGGCATAGAAACAAATGGCACACTTTCCCAGTTACCTTGGAAAAAAAAGGCACTGGAAAAAATGGCACACTTTTTTGACTTTACTGGAAAAAATGGCACACAAAATTTTTAGCATTATTTATTTGCAATATTAGCATCAGCACAATAATAACAAATATTGTTTTATAAATACTGCCATATGGTACCTTTAGCTTAGTGTTTAGTTGGCTTGAATGGAAGCTTCAAGTATTGTGCATCTCCTTTACTGTTATGACAATGTAAACAAACAGCAATGCTTTCTGGGTTTCATTTGTTTGAATTTTTTATCAAATTCAGCCATGACTGCTAGACAAAAAAAAATCAGTCAATACTCAGCAGGTTAAGAGTTAAATGGCTTGTACCATTTTTTTCTACCAATTGTGCCATTTTTCCTGCCCCCTCCCGCACCCCCACCCCCTGTGCCATTTTTTTCATAGAGTGTCAAAAAAGTGTGCCATTTTTTTCTGTGCCATTTTTTCTTGTGCCCTTCTTTCCTGCATTCTTGGGACGAGAACGAGTGTTTCTGGGTGCGGTCCAAATTTCAAGATGGCTGCCAGTGGCCATTTTTTTACCGAAATTAGGTCTAATCAGTTTTTTGTACACAACTTCTATACGGCTCAGGCTAGAGGCCGTATTTATAAACCGATCTTTACGAAACTTCTTTGGTGCCTTTGTTATCACCGTGGGATGAGAACGAGTGTGGCAATATGAAACCAATTCCATCTGAGTTTAAATGTTATAATCACAACCTGCAGTATTTCATAAAGCCCATATTTGGGCTTCCAGCACTCCACCTTATGCACAATGGCTAATCATGACCTTGACAGTTTTACGGATGCAGGAAGCCGGAATGCCCGGAGTGCCTGGAGAGAACCGCCGAGCAACGACGATCAGCTGTCAGCTCCCCAACATCGTAACAGCGCATTGCAGCACAGGCAGGGTTAGATTGGTTGAAGACATGCGCACTATCGACGTGCAGTACGACTTAGTACATGGCGTCATCGTGCCCCCGTGTGGACAATCGTGATTAAGTGCCTTACCCAAGGAAACAACGCGGGAGTCCGAATCGATCGCTCAGATGGTCACCCATCCAAGGATTAACCGGGCTCGACGTTGCTTAACTAAGGTGATCTGACGAGAACCGGTAACCGCAACCTCAACGCACCCCCACTGGTTTGGATTTAATGCTTTGGAAGGATTGATGATTTGAAGTAATTTTGCCACTCCGTCTTGTGTGGGCTTCCGCGCGAAAAGTTTGACAAAATTATCAGTGGTAATAATAGCAATAATATTACTTCGTGGGCGTTGGGTTTCTTTAGCAACCAAGAGATATGATGCAGGACTGAACTTTGTACCATCGGACATGCCCTCTTATTTCGAACTTCAAAACATGACCATTCATGGACACGTTTTACAAGACTTGTGTTTTATTAACCCTTTACCCACCAACGTAACGGCCAAAACCGTCCAGCGCTATTTCACAAAAATTAAGATTCAATTTTCATTATTTTATGCATTTTTGTCTCAAAAAACTTAGCTTAGGACTCCTCATTGGAACGAGCTCGTTGAGCTCGTTCCAATAAGGGGTTATAAGCTATGTTTTTGACGCTAAACTGAAAAAAATAGTTATTCAAGAATTTTGTTTGCAAGTGTCGTCTGCTTTTCATGTTAGGTAAAGGGTTAACGGTAGACCAAGTAACCTTCAACCACGACAGTCTGCGAGATATTGGATGAGCAGAGTGTTGTGCACGAAAACCCAAATAACCCAGCCTTTAGAGAGGAAGTTTTCTAAAATATTTTGTTCGTATGTTAGCAACCGATAGTGAATGATACAGGGGCGGCGCAAGGACTTTCAAAGTTGGGGGGGGGGGGGAGGGGGCAGAATCGGGCGATGGATGGTCGTAGGTATGGCGGGCCGACCATGATTCGGCCCGTGGTACGAGAATTTTAAATTCCAGGGTCCCAAAACCCCCATTTCCATGCATCTGAGCGGATATTTTGAGATTTTTCAGGAGATGTATTTGAAAGATTTCCCAAAGCTGATAAGTAGACCTCAACTGTATGCTTTACCACACGTTAACAGCAGTTACACTGTCTGTGGATTATCTTTTCTGGGGTGGATTTGGTACTTGTATGTCTGTAAGATTACAATCTATTTCAGTTAACCGATTTTGTCAACAGAATGTATACATTTTAGCGTTTGCTGCTATTTACTGCAAAAAATGATCCGAAATCCATCGAAACTGAACCCGTTTGAGAGAAACATAGCTGGCGAAAATATGGGGGAGGCTCTGAATCCGTCCCTTGTTTCCCCAGCCATTGGTTGTGTTAAAATATATGCATACAAAAAAAGTGGTGGGGGCTGAAGCCCTAAAATCTCCCCAGCCCCCTCCCTCCCCCCCCCCCCCCTCCCCCCCGTTCCGCCGCCCCTGTGATATCCCATAACGAGTGGAAATCAATGTAACGTAAATATTCAATGTAAACAACGTGTCATTTCGGTCCAGTTTTAAACACAGTTTTAAATACTCGTTAAATACCGAGCGAGTTTGTAAAATAATACCCCCAAGATCACGTAATATTCCTCGAATTGGCAAAACCGATTGGCAACCAGCCGTGCACTGAGCTCGCAACCAACAGTACACCGAATGCAGGTTGGACGGCAACCAGCAGTACAGTGCCGTTAAATATCTGTATCAGTATGCATCACCCAAACACGCCAGTAATCAAGTATGCTGAAAAGGTTTGCATGTAACCAAACTGAATAAAATGACCCATACAATACAAGTCAAAATGAGTTGTAGGATAACCACTTTTGACTATGAATCTTTCTCTTCCTATACTGATAAGACCAGAATCTGACATCTTTTTCTGGAAAGCTCTCACTTAGAGCTTTCCAGAAAATGATGTCAGATTCTGATCTTATCAGTGTTGAAGCAGCAGTAGACTTGTACTGTACAACGGATTTTTTTCGAATTTCGTTTTTGTGTTGGCACGAAAATTTGGTGAGGAAATTTGTGTTCCATCAGCTTTTTATAAAACATCCGCCACCATCACGGTAAACAGTAATAAAATAATGAAAAATATTCAGGCTTTTTGTTTCTCCTAAAATGGTTATCCTTTGGGGAAGTTATCCAGGGAAGGGAGGTTCATGTTAAGATTTGCTATAAATTAGAGAGGGAGGGGGCTCATGTTCGGGTGGCAAATGTCTTGGGGGGGGCGAATGTCCGGGCACCGAGGGGGGGAGGGCTCATGTCCAGAATTGCCATAACGAGGGGGACTCATGTTCTGGGGGGGGGAGGGGGCAAATGTTTCGGGGCGGTTGTCCGGGGGGGGGGGGGGGGGGGCAATGTCCGGGCACCGGTCATTTCAATATCGAAACACTCACAATATTTTCCATGGAATCGACACCAATACCGTAGAATACTTAATCGTATCGCTTTGAAGTTGAAAAAATGTCAAAATTGAATTTCCCCGCTTGAGCACCTCTCATATTCGGTGCATGATGCTACCCAGTGCATTAACCAACTGGCCGAATTGAACCAAGCTTGATATTCATGTTTCTGATCATATGTAAGTTCCAATTTCTTCAAACAAAGTTGCCACTCCCACAAGGGGCACCACGGGGGTATAATTCTGTTAGCACACACATTTCTTTTTAGATTAAAAAACTCTTATTCTTTTTGTTACTTGGCGTACATCACCCTTAGAGCATCTAATTCAGCTTTGTTCAAAACAAGTCCAAATGGGTTCGTATTTGGGCTCCCTCTGGGAACCCGAATTTTATCTTTGTGGAATATGAGGAAATTTATTTAAAATCTTCTTCAGATCTACCAGTAAAAATCTCCTGATATTTGGTTTACTGCATCGTTTGGTAGTTTAAGCTTGAGGTAATGAGGTTTGTTCAAAATAAGTCCCTGGAATCATATTTGGGCTCACTATGAGAGCCCAAATTTTAACTTAATGTAAGCTGAGGAATATTGTTTAAAAAACTTTTTCTTTAGATCCATCAGTCAGAATCTTTTGATATTTGGTATGCAGCATCCTTTGGGAGGGGGAGGGGTGATTCCAATTTGTTAAAATCAAATCCCTGGGTTCTAGGGACCTGCAAATTGCCAATTTTGCTCGAATCAAATTGGTGAAAACGAATCGAATTTCGAATCGAACTTCGAATCGAATCACAGTTAATGGATACGTCGTCAAAACAAAACAAAAAAGTTGTTTTTTTCTAAAATAATACATTCCTGCAGCAATAAACATTTTCAAACAAACCTGGCTGATAGCGCCGATACCTCACTTTTATCACATGTTTTCTCGAAAAAAACTCGTTTTAAATCGGATCGATTCCATTCCGGTGATGAAGCCATTTGTTTTAAATAAAAATGCGAAATTTCTAAAGCGAAACGATAATACAAGACCGAATGGAGTCGACCCACTTGTAAATTAAAGCCCGTTCTACTTCTGTTTGTATAATAATCAGAGGTATTTATTTATTTATTTATTTATTTATTTATTTATGTATTGGGGTTTTAAGGTCACATATTTTTGCACAATGGCTAATCATGACCATGACGGTTTTACGGGTGGGGGAAGCCGGAGTACCCGGAGAGAACCACTGAGCAACTATCAGCTCCCCAACATACTAACTCCACACAAGCAGGGTTAGCATTGGTTGAAGACAAGTGCACCATCGACGTGCAGTACGCCTTGGTACACGACGTCACCGTGCCCCCACATGGTCAAAGGGGGTAAAGTGTCTTGCCCAAGGACACAACGCGGTTGCCGCAGGTGGGATTCGAACCGAGGACCTCTCGGCTTGCAGCCTGCACCTCTACATACTGAGCCACAGCGCCCCCTGGGTATTCTTTTAGAAAACCGTTGCTTTTGACGATGTATTCAGTACACAGTAAAAACTAAAGTGTGAAAACTGACACTTTCAAGGTGTTAAACCCATTCTAACTCTTAGGGTTTGATTTTAACACTCAAAGTGCAATGCTTTAAGCACTTAGACATTACAATCGTCAGACATCTGAAACTTGAATGGATGGCACTTCCCATGTGTCTAGCATTGGTGGTTCTTCCAGAATCGTCCATAATTTGATTTGCGCTTGGTGGGTACATAATTAAAAGGACACAAAGCAGATGACGCGGATCAAGCTCGAGAGTTCGAGCCTGATCCGCGTCATCTGCGTTGTTTCCTTTTAAGTGTCGCGACATTACACTTGTCAAGTGGTATTATTGTAACACCTGTCAAGTTCTGGGATATCTACACTTGAACAAAGTGCTAGTTCAGCTCTTAGTAAGAATTAAATGTAGCACTTCAATTGTAGTTTTTAACACTTTAGTTTTTAGCGTGTAATTGTGATCGAACAGAACAATACTCAATATAAAATAATGTGATCATGTTGTTGAACAAATCATTTATTGAAGTTGAACAGCAGAACAACTTTTCAATGTTCGAAACTTAAAAATTTCTTAAATGGTCACAGGTCATAATGCACAATAAGTTGAAATGAACAGATGTAGCAGTAACAGTGTTTGTAGCAATGTAGCTACAAATGTTGTACAGTTACAACTGTTGTACAGTTGTAGCTACATCGCTACAAACACTGTTACAGTTAAAACTAGAAGTCCTGTCCTGAACTGTGTGCTTATCTAGGCTTAATTGCGCGTTGGAATTGCGCGCAATTGCCATATCGAATGAGATCCAATCTACGGCAGGTTCTCCTGGTTACTCACAGCAAACACATGCAATGTTTCTGCCAATGGACCTCCGGGTTACCCGGAGGTCCATTGGCTGAAACATTGCTTGTGCACAGGCCATATGTACAGAATTTGATAGCTTTACTTGGCCATAACGCGTACATTAACACGCATATCAACGTGCTATTTGTGCGCATTTCATGACAGGACTTCTAGTTTTAACTGTACCGCTAGCAGTCAGTTACATTTCTCTCAGAAATGTCACAAACTTATGGTCAAAGTATATTCGAAAATATTCCAATTTCCAATTTCGAATCGAATCGAATATTGACTTTCGAATCCAATTTAGAATCGAATTTCGAATTTTCGCAGGTCTCTACTGGGTTCATATTTGGACTCCCTTTGGGAACACGAATTTTAACTGGGTGCAATATGAAGAAATTTATTTAAACCTTTACCCAACGTAACGGCCAAAACCGGCCAGCGCTGTTCTCAAAAATCGCCAATTAATTTTAATTATTTTTTCATTTTTTGTCTCATAAACATAGGTTATTACCCCTCATTGCAACGAGCTCGTTCCAATGAGGGGTCATAACCTGTGTTTGTGAGACAACAAATGAAAAAAAATAGTTATTCAAGAATTTTGTTTGCCATTGTCGTCTGCTTTTCAGGTTAGGTAAAGGGTTAAAATGCTTGTTCTTCAGATCTTCCAGTCAAACTGTCTTGATATTTGGTATACTGCATATTTGGGGGAGGGGTGGGGCAGCACAAAGTGTGTCCACCTTAAGTCCCTGGAGTCATATCTGGGTTCTCTGTGGGAGCCCGAATTTTAACTTAGTGCAACACGAAAAATATTTTTTTTTAATATTTTCTTCAGACCCATCAGAATCTTTTGATATTTCGTATGTAGCATGATCAGTTGGGTGAGATCAGGGGCGGCGGAAGTTCGGTAAAGGTGGAGGGGCACAAATGTACAATGCTACCATGGTCAGACCTTTAGATCAGTCTTATTTGGGCACAACGGCAAATATGGATGTTGCCTGCTTGGTTGGAGAAAAAACACCGGTATTTTCTTCTTCTTATCATCTGTTTTAGGTTTTAGGTCCGCCGTCTTAAAATGCTAGTTTACAACCCCTTGTTATAGGTCTTCACCATTATCACTGGTTCCCTCCCACCACCCTTTGACGTAAGTTTACTCGACTTACTCGAGAAGGCTTCTTAGTTTCCCAGTTTCGAGCCAAAGGTCTATTTGAATGTTAATTACGCATGGCGTTTACTGAGAAATGCCACAAACGTGAATATAAAAGATTTCAAGCTTTAAGTGCATCTGCAATGGAATTCGCCACTGAAAAGTAATCGTATACGACACTGTCGATGCCGATTGCCTTTCTATGGAGAACTCTGTGGGTTTTTTAAAAAAAATATGTATCTGTTGCATTATTTGATTCGAAGGTAAGCTCTAAGCTATAATGCAAGCATCAGGGAAACCTGGCCAAACTATATATTGCCCTAAACACTGCACAACTTTGGAAAAAGTTTCAAACTAAGCATAATTTGGGCGCAATTATCTTATTTGGGCACTGCGTTTACCGTCGTTAGTTGGGAAGAATTTAAAGGCCTGACCATGGTTCGACACAGTGTGAGAAAGGTTACAATCGTATATCGGTAAATGTACCATGACTCGCTATAGCCTCTCATTTAGATAAATATGCCGCTGTGTGGTCACTGTCTTGTCCGTTTTTTCTACTTCAACCATCTTCCAACCCGAAGGCCAGCCTTCGGGTTGGAAGATGGTTGAAGTAGAAGAAACGGACAGAAGCGTCCGAAAGTGTGATTCTTTGGCTAAATATTGTTTGGATTTGCAAATAAGGTTACAGGAATGCCTTATATTGACACGTTTGCAGTGCCCATTTTAACTTATTGTGTGTGTGACTGCGAAACATATCTGTGGAAAGAAGCGGAGGGGTACGAGCCTCTGCGCCTCCCTGGCCCCGCCGCCTCTGGGAGAGATTCACGTTTTTTTCACATCAAGTCCCTGGGTCACAGGTCCGAAAAAAGAGCAAAAGATATGGAACAATTTATTTATTTAACTGTTTATTTATTTTTGTTTCTTGATTTGTTTCACAGCAATCGTAATGGAATATACTTATCAACATCTGTTCAACTGTCAGTCATATATTTTCAAAAAGTAACAGATGTTTCATATTGTTTCTGAAAAATAACTTGTTATCAAGTTGTAAGCTCAGGTGAGGTGAGTCATGTAGAAGGTCAATACCTTCCCTCTATATATTAAGAGACCAGGCGTCAATGACCTGGAAAATGCTCTAAACACGCATTGATCGGCCAGTTCAGTTGTATAAATAAAACAACATTATTATCTCGCATTTCGCACTAAATGTATTGCTCCATGTAATATATGCATTGTATTGATCGATCGTATATTTATAATATGGCCTGGCCTGATCGGGATCAAGGTCAACGATTCGTGAAATTTACTTCCTTGTCAAATACTTACCCAACACAACTAGAGGACGACGCTTGTAAAAGGACCCTTGAAAAACTTTGCCTCGGAAACCTTGTTTTTGCCCACACCATCCTTGGAACGGTCTCGGTCAAATGTGGTCTCATGCGCTATGTTTTGGGGACAACTATATAAGTTATTGTGATGAATTCACGGTAATATGATCTGAGGTTTGCGGCTCGTAGCTTACGTTCAACCGAGACGCGAACCTCAGACCAGGTGACCGTCAACTCGTCACAATATACAGTTAAAACTAGAAGTCCTGTCACGAATTGTGCGCTTATCTAGGCTTAATTACGCATTGGAATTGCGCGCAATTGCCATATTGAATGGCATCCAAAGCACGGCAGGTTCTCCTGGTTACTCATAGTAAACACATGCAATGTTTCTGCCAATGGACCTCCGGGTTACCCGGAGGTCCATTGGCTGAAACATTGCTTGTGCACAGGCCATATGTACAGAATTTGATAGCTTTACTTGGGCCATGACGCGCATATTAACGCGCATATCAACGTGCTATTTGTGCGCATTTCACGACAGGACTTCTAGTTTTAACTGTATGTTCCAATAAGACACTGACCCAAAACCTACATCGTGACACACGAGTCTTTACTAAACTTGTGATCGTTAAAAGAAACCTCTCGTGAAACCTCTCGTGTACCCACGACGTCACTGGATAAATCATCCATAAACCAGATAAACTCATTCCATCTTAGTTCAAATCGTAAATCCGTTAGTAATTTAAACAACACTTTATCTGGAACACGTTTGCTGCGCTTGTGAAAAATGAAGCGGCTTGATAGTCACTCCGTTGATGAAGCAATTACAAAACGGGCGACGTCATTTCAAATCTTTCGCGTTGCGGCGTCAGACGTAACATTTGCTACAAGAGTCGTGAACATAAAAGAAACTGCGCCAGCTCTCATCCAAACAGAGGGCGAGGATCTTACTCTCATTGGAATATTACTGAAGATTGTGAAGAAATAAAATTTGAATAGCTGCGATAATGATGTGAGAGTTATAAAACAATTTGCTAGTAACACGTTGCTGTTCGTCTTCAAAATCATCGGACGTCCTTCTTGGAAATGGCGTCTTCCAGAGTGGCATATGGCAAGGCCGATCCCATAATCCACAATTTTTACCGCCGTGCGACGTAATTGGACAGCGTGACGGGAGAAACACGTTCATTAGATCAAATTCGCGATTTTTTCTGCGGCAACACCGTTAAAATTAATTTACGGCCTCGAGACCGTTGTATTTGTCATCTGACAGTAATTAACCATAGAATTGCGGTAATTTTTTACAGTGATATGCAAGTTCCGTTTTCGAGAAAAAACGCACACACTTTTAATTCCGCATCCTTTGGCGCGACGTATGACACTCAAACTTCCTGAAAAGGCTGTGGGTGTGAGGAATGCCTTTTGGTGCGGGTCTTGAATATCACACGTCGTAACTCGTATGATTTCGTTCCACAAACATTACATTGTATTATCGACAATGAGGCTCGTTCCAATCAGGGGTCGTAACCTATGTTTACACACCAGTAGAGTGGAGCTTCCTTTTGAGGTGTAGAATCAAGTTTGTTCAAACGAAGTTCGTGAAGCAATATTTGGCTTTGTAATGGTAGGGGTAAGATTTTTGGCCCCTCCCCAAATTTCTATTTTCTGCACCGATGGTCCAATTTGAACCAAATGTGATATGTGGTATTAATGGGTCACAGGTACTTGACTCGTGCAAAAAAAAAAGAATCCAGCATCCCCATGGGAACCCCAGGAGCTAAAAATAGAAATATTTTCAAACGCCCATATTTCCAAACCACACAGAACAGAGAGCTGTTATTTGGTATGAAGGTATGAAGCATCTTTAAGACTAGTAGGATTGAATGGTTAAAACAATTGCCGTCGGTTATGTTAGGGTGTTCTGTAGAGGGCATCGAAAAAATGCTGAGTCAGCATATTTGCAAAAATTTTAAAAAATCTTTTCTCCAGAAACAATCATCAGAATCTTTTGATATTTGATCAGCATTCATAGGGGGGTCAGATACAAGTTTGTTAAAATAAAGCCCACTGGTTCACATTTATATTCGAATTTTTAACTTAGGGTAATATGGGGAATATTCTTTAAAAATCTTCTTCTTCAGAACCACCAGTCAGAATCTTTTAATGTTTGGTGTACATCGTTGTTATGAGGTTCAGATTCAATATTGTTCAAACCAAGTCCCTAGGTTAATATTTGGGCTTCGTACGGAAGCCCAAATTGTAACTTAGTTCAGTATGGGGGATAATTTTTAAAAATCATCTTCTTCAGATCCACCAGTCAGAATGCTTTCATTTTTGGTATGCAACATCACTTTGGGTTCCATTAATATTTGGGCTCCATATGGGAACCTGAAATTTAACTTAGTGCAAAATGAGGGAAATTCTTAAAAAATCTTCTTCAGATCCACTACTCAGAATGCTTTCATAGTTGGTATACAACATCCCTGGGGGGTGGGGGGGGGGGGCAGATTCAAGTGTGTTCAAATCGGATTTGTAGGTTAATATTTGGGCTCGCTATGGTAGCCCAAATTTTAACTTAGTGCAATATGAGGAAATTCCTTTCAAATTCCTCTTCTTTAGATAGATCCAACAGTGAGAATGCTTTCATATTTGGTACACAACATCCCTAGTGAAGTCAGTTTCAACTTTGTTCAAATCGAGAGCCTGGGTTAATATATGGGCTCCCAATAGGAGTCGGAATTGGCCATGTAACTGACGAATTAGAAATGTTGTATTCAGTGCCCTCTAGAGGTGTGTAACTAAGATTAATCCACATAGGTTGTATCAAGGGACTTCATAGGGGAGCTCTACATTTTACATCAAGATCAACTGAAGAAAAGGCATAATTCCCTGATTATTTTTGTCACGCCAGCGGGGCTCAAGGATTGACAGTTTATACTATGGAAATGGATTGCCTAATGTAGACTCATTCTTGGACTATGTTTATATTGTGTTCTGTTCAAGATGAGCGTTTCAAGCCCCGTGGGGCCTCTTGTTATTTTAAAGTGAGAAATTGTGTCCTTTCGCCATACCGTATCGCGTTGTGCGCGAAGTCCCATGCGTCCATCGCCCGGGGATGAGGCCTACCCCGGAGGGGGTGGGATCGAAAAGATAAAATCAGCTGTAACTGAACTAATAGCAGCACCGCCGTGTGGTTGGTGGCAAAATGACGGTTATCGGGCGTACTTTACGATACACTACACTGAGATGCTATGCCGAACTTAGAAATAAACATTTGGGATCAAAACATGAATAATCGACGCGACCCTCGCGCATTAAAACGCGTCGAATGCTGTTGTCTGGCGGTGACATGCACTCATTTTTGTTCGTGTCGATCACAAAATCTCTCGAAAAAAGATTGGGAGAGAAATGGGAAAGATCTCGGCATTTTAACGTACACAACAGGACAATTTCTACCCTCTACCGAGAAACGTCTTTCTTCTGCTCAATTTGCGCCGCCATTTTAAAATGGCTGAAGCTGACAGCAGACCTGGAGGTGAATATCTGGCGGGCTGCCACTGCTGTAAGGGATAGGACCGCGGGGCCCGCATTGCGAGGGGGGTGCGGCTAGAAGGGGGGGGGGGCGTCTTGAAGGACGCCCCAAGGCTGGAAGAAAGAGGGAAATGGAGAGAGAGAGAGAGAGAGAGAGAGAGATAAATAAACGATAGCAGGAAATGATGACAGATAGAATGAAATAAACAGGAGAAATGGGATTGACAGAAAGAAAAAAACAGAAGGAGCAAAGTGTATTGTTGTCTCATGTCGCAGTGAATGCAAATTGCCGCGTATCACTTATGGTTATCTGTTATACGTGCCAGGTTGTGTATGTATTGATATGTTTACCTGCGTGACTGTTGCACAGTCCACAGTGTACCAAATACAACACATGATTTCAAACTCTCACGTCCTCACGACGTACTCTTTGTAGTCTATATGTATTATTCTTTTAAGTGAACGCTACATCGTTGTAACTGATATAGGGGTGAGAAATGAACAATATACATACGTGGTGCCTCTCAAGTCACACATGTTGGGCGTGCATGTGTGTATCGTTGGATGGTGGGGGTGAAACTTGAAACATGTAATGAAAAAATCTACAGAGTCGTACTTTTAGAATCGATCCTACAGGCTATACCTTTATTTAATTTATGGCGTATGTACTGCGTGAAATCCCGTATGTTGTACACTGTAACAACACTAAATTTGTTCCCGTTTTAAAGGCAACCGCCATTATGAAAGGGCCCCGTCTCTCGCGGGGGGGGGGGGGGGGCACAAGATTTTCCGCTACGCCATTGCGGGCTGCGCAGGAGACTAGACCTCAAACTCAAAAGGCAACTCCAACCAAGGCAGGGTTGAAGGACACGGGAGCTGGAGGAAAACTTTAGAAATTTAGACAGTCCGGATAATCAGCAGTATATTCAAGTAAACTTTTCCTCTTTAACCTTTTACCTAACACGAAAGGCAGACGACACTTGCAAATAAAATTTTTGAATAATCATTTTTTTTTTATTTTTGCATCTGAACATAGCGTATGACCCTTCATTGGAACAAGCTCAACGAGCTCGTCCCAATGAGGGGTCATTAGTTATGTTTTGAGACAAAAAAGAAAAAAATAATGAAAATTGAACGGTGATGTTTGTGAATAAGCGCTGCTCAGTTTTGGCGTTATGTTGGGTAAAGGGTTAAATGCACTATTTTAGGGGGTTTTATCTCTCAATTTTTGTTTCAAATATGTCAGTAAAATTACCTATCCCCGTTTTGGCATACTTGTAAAGGAGCGTATTTATTTATTGAGAGCGCCTTTACGTTTCAAACAAAGTTTTTTTTCCTACTGGGTATTTCACTCCTTTCACCCATCTGAGATCCTGTGACGAGAATGGAAATAAACTGAGGGGAAGCGAATAAACTTTTAACCCTTTACCTAACGTAACGGCCAAAACCGGCCAGCGCTATTCTCAAAAATCGCCAATTAATTTTCATTATTTTTTTCATTTTTTGACTCAAAAACATAGGTTATGACCCCTCGTTGGAACGAGCTCGTCGAGCTCGTTCCAACGAGGGATCATAACCTATGTTTTTGAGACAAAAAATGAAAAAAATGAGTTATTCAAGAATTATTTTTGCAAGTGTCGTCTGCTTTTCAGGTTAAGTAAAGGGTTAACAAACACGGTTCGAGAACCATAAATCTTGAATAACAAAAAAAAACATACCTTATGAGCCCTCATAGAACGTGCTTGACAAACTCGTTCCAGTGAGGGATCATTAGCTATGTTTTTCGGGAAAAAATTTAAAAAGCAATAAAATTTCTGTCTCGATGTTTTTGTGTGAATAGCGCTGGCTGGGTACGATCTTTAAGGAAGGTAACAGGACCCCGAGGAGCCGGTGGTTGGGCGCGAGCTTCAGCCCTGCCACTTTTTTGGCCAACAAAGCTCAGATTATTGAAAATAGTAAACGAAGTGAGCTTAATTGCTTGTTATTTTATTTGTCATCCTTAATTCCAAAGAACTTTTGAGTCGGCGGTTAGTCGCGGAAAATAGTGACTACCTCACAAGCGTTTGCGATGTAGGCCCGCTCTGCGATCTGGACAATAGTAGTAGAATTTTTTAACCCCGTCCCTATCGCCCGCTTAAAATCAAAGTAAGACCAGCGGTACTCGCACTCTGAAGGCTGCTATACTCACTGTCGCGAGCGACGCGTCTAAACATAAAAGGTGAAACTGTTGGTACTCTATTGATCCCCTAAAATCACCCAGATAGCTTCTTAGCCCTTTACCCAACGCAGACGATATCAAAATTTATTATTACCACTTTGCAGGGCGTTTCCTACTGCATTAATGTCGATTTAACGGGCAATCATATCCTCTATTGCTCGGTAGTCACGTGATAGGAGGGCCGCTAATGGAAAACAAAATTCATTATCGGCCCTCTTGTCACGTGACGTCTTTTAGAATTGAAAATTTAGAAATGAGGCGAGAACTCGCAAGGAAAAGTTGATGCTTTCGCCATGTTGCGGTCTTGTTGATCGACAGCAACAGAAACAAATGACACGTGGCCATGTTGTCAGTTGTAGCCATTTTCCATGGCAACTGATTCGTCATCTTTATTGCGTGCATTACCTCCCTCGCTGGAAGTGGAAGACGGAATTTTTTTAAACGTGGTCCCAAATAAAATGTTTCTGTTTTATTAAATTTTGTGTCTTTTGATTGCTGGGATATCATTTTGGAAATGTTTAAAATTACAAATTACGTAGTGGTAATAATAGTAATAACATGATTGTTGTCGGGCATAATGGTTCGTGAGCGGCCCTGCATCGATGTTGAACAGCCCTTGGGCTTATTAACGGCCCTCGACTTCGTCTCGGGCCTTTAATAAACCCTCGGGCTGTTCAACATCGATGCAGGGCCGCTCACGACCCATAATGCCCTCCAAAATCATGTTATTGTTTAATTATTTTAAATATCATTTTTTTTTAAATTTTTCAAAAGATTTCAACAAAACCATATCATGTGACCCCTCGTTGGCGCGAGCTCGACGAGCTCGTTCCGACGAGGGGTCAAATGATATGGCTTTGTTGAAATTTTTTGAAAAATAATATTTTTTCAACTGCTGAATTTGCATATTACGCGGGCGGATGCGGGCCATTCGTTAGGTAAAGGGTTAGGTCGTATTTTTACAAGATCTTCTAGGAGAGGGTCCAGGAACTCCACTTAAGCTTCAACTCCCAGCCCCCTTTCAAAATCGCTCGCAGCTACTGGGTAAAAGTTTAACTCCGTACTCTTTCTGGGCGATGATGTAAACGACCAAAGGTCAGTGTTCGAGATTGATCAGTAGTTACCTATCGAGTATATGAAGAATGAACGATTAAACAACTCCAGCATGAATCTGCTGGTGCAAACAAACTCCAATAAGAACATTTGCCATAATCTCAGAATAGAAAGGCGTCGCGTTGAATTCATGTTACCGACACTAGCCATAGGTCGAATATGATAATTTTTCAGAAATTCAGAAAGCACATTCATTCGTACTTGCAGTTGGTAGTTGATTATTGTACCAGAAATGTAAGAGTGATCTGTTGGATTTTGTGGCCTACTGGCGAAAGTGGCAATCGATAGGCTGAAGTGGACTGATGGCAATCCGTTTATTTCATTGATCACATGGAACAAATCTTCACTGGGGAAAGGATTGAAGTTTGCTTCTTCATGCAGACTGTTGCTGATCATCATTTTATAAGACCACAACTACATGTAGGTATGGAAACCCGGACTGAACGACTGCTTCAGTACTTTGAAAATCGCGTTTTTGAGCTGGACCAACCTCTTGATGTCCCCGTCAGACCTGTAAAAGGACATATTACGGAGCAGTCTTTGGGCCGTGAGGAATGGAGTTTTCAAAAAGAGTCGTTGATATTGTCTGATAAGTTGGAAGGCAATTGTTTGCGGTTGATCAAACAAAAAAGAAGGATCGGTTATAATTTAATCCTTCAGCCCCGGAGGGCTGTAGGAATAACCCTTTACCTAACATGAAAAGCAGACGACACTTGTAAAAAAAAATTCTCGAATCACTAATTTTTTTAATTTTTTGTCTCAAAAACATAGGTTATGACCCCTCATTGGGACGAGCTCGTTCCAAAAAGGGGCCGAAAAAGGTATCATAACCTATGTTTTTGAGACAAAAAATTAAAAAATATAATGAAAATGAATTGGCGATTTTTGAGAATAGCGCTGGCCGGTTTTACATTGGCTAAAGGGTTAAATTATTACTTTATTACTTTATTTCTTACAAATATCTATAAGAGAAATCGTCCATTTTTAGTAGACCACTAGATTATAGGATTATAGGTGTACACAAGGACGCCGGAGTCGGGGGGGGGGGGGGGGCTTCCCGCTCCCACCACACGCACACACTTTTTTGCCGAGTATTTTCCTTAGAAGCGATCTGTATAGTCTCTTTCGCCAATTAACAACACTTGTTTTGGGTAATCCTTGTAACAAAGTAACAAATTATGGCAAACTCGGCTTTGTATGACCTCGTTTGACATTCTTAATCGTCAGATACCCAATTTTGTTTATCGGGCTCCCAGGGACGTTCTCTATCTTGATTTTGAAACTTTCTGCCCAGGAGGACGCAGTGTTTCTCCGTTAAAACGATACTGAAATGCAAGGAAATTGAGTGTTTTGAGTCTAATTTATCAACGTTTTCTCCCCGCGAACCATGTTCGCCCCGTGGGAGCTTGCACTCTCTAAACCGGCATTTTTAGCTCCCTCGCTTCGAATTAGGCTCCGGCGTCCCTGCTATAGTTCGGCACCTTCAGAAACAACGTTATTACACTCTTTACGAAAAAGACGACCTTTGAAAAAACGTAATAGGATAACTAAGCATTTTCTTTTCATTCCCCCTCCCACCCCCTACACCACCAAAAAATAATCGCTTATGAACCCTCGTGAGAACGTATTTGACGAGCTCTCGTTCCACCAAGAGATCATAGACTAGGTTTTGGATGTGAAAATTGAAAAAAAATCATGAAATCGGAATGTCAGTTTTTGTGAATAGCGAAAGTGAAGCAGTCACAAGCAGAAGCAGAAAGACTGTTTTTTTGATATTTTCAGAATTTTCAAGAAGACGTAACTGGACACCAGTTAATCTGTACGATGTCCTGGTTGTCAAATCCTCTGTCTTACAGGACAATGTTTATTGTTTTCTGAAAACTGGTGAATCCATTTTACATCTGCAGGCAGGTAAATTGATAATCAATCCTCTCGCCAAATAGGGCCACGTGATTGGAATTATTACCAATTCCGAGATCCTGTGAGCTATTTGTTTTTCATTGTGTCGTCTGCTCGTCGACAACCGTATTTTCTCTTACGTGAAAATCCATATGTACTGTGTTGGGAGAATTTTAATTTTATTAAAACATTTTTTTCAGGATTCGGAGTGAACAATGCCGAAAGTAATATGACTGAAAGGTCCATTCCACCTGAAAAGGTAGAGGCTCTGCTGGAAATTGGATATACCCAGGAAAAAATAGACAGTGCACTGAGGAAAGCAGGAAAACGTGAGTGTCAGTTTGGTGATTGGATATCAGGCGGGCCCGAAGAGGGGGGCAGGGACGTGGCTAGAGGTTTCCGATCGGGGATGTGTGTAGGTAGTGGATTTCCAACTAGGGGGATGGAACAGGAGGGGGAAAAAACCCTCCCGGTACTTCCCCCAGTTGGAAATTCACTACCGAGAAACATTTTGAAAATGAAGCCATGAAGGGGGCATAAAATTGATTCTACTAGTAACTGAAATGCCAATACATTTATGATACAATTATCAGATTTTTATTATTTGGTATTATTCTGGGAATTGAGTGTGTGCTAAACAAATGCTCATGCTGAGAACTTTGAGCAATTCACACTGTCCTAACATTAAATCAGATCGTAGTATGATCAATTTTCGAGGTTTCATCACTTTGTAACTGTGAATGGTGGAATTCACTCAGAATAACGATTTTACATGATGTGATTTTTTTTTGAATTGCATTTTTTTTATTACGATAGTAACGTACTATAGATATCCCGTACCGATTGACATCACGCATTATTATGAAGCTCGATATTGCGTCCACTCTAGTTGAAAATAGTAATAATTGGAATGTTTGCCGATTTGAAACCGAGTTGGAAACATCAGCTTCACCAAAGAAGCTTTCCAACTACCCATGACTTGCCCTCCGAATTTCCAACCATAGGGAATTTCCAACCATAGGGAATTTTTGCCAGGATTGTGGGTGATCCCCCCTCCCACACACACACACCCTGTCGCCACATCCCGGGTGTGTGCAACCTATGACCGCCTTTTCGGAATTTGTTGTCTGTCAGAAAATGTGAACGCCGTCTGAACGCCATGAATTTGTTTGAAAGATGCTAATTGGAATAAAAATGTTGACCATTTGACGAAACTACAAATTTCAAAAATCTTTCCGGGGCGACACGCCCTTTTGAACAATATAATCAGTTTACCATATAAATGTTAAAAAAATTTGTTAATTCAGATCTGAACCAATTTAGAGACGCTGAAGCCTTGGTTACTTTCATGCTGAACAGCGAAGAAGAGGCAACATTCAGACCAGATGGCCTTTCGGAATGTCAAATAAACCAAATGCTCCATGAGGAGGAGCCGCTCTCCACTCGAAGAGATTTGCCAGACGAAAAGGGAAAGAAAGGTAAGTGAGAAGCAGAAGGTTTCAGTTGGAGTCCTTTGAGACCTCTAAATTTGATATTTCGCAATAATTCGATACGAATCGCCCTGATTCGGACATTTTCAACTGTTGAGATGTTAACAGAATCCTATCCCAAGTGTCTGTCATTGAACTCTACTTTTGTCATCAGGTCTCCTGCACAGGAGACCTGCTGATAAAATAAGAGGTCAACAGGGTTTCGCTTCCGAAATGACTGATTCCGCTCTGGAATATTCCGCTTTTTAGCTCACCTGGCCGAAAAGGCCATGTGAGCCTTTCTCATCACTTGCGGCTTATAGTTACAGTAGAAACCTATGGGAAATCATATTTTCCTCTTTTTCTCTGGAAAAACCGAGGCGATGTGAAAACAAACCTAGCAGGGATAGTCTATGGGAGGTCCTCTACAAACGATTCTCATTTTGTTCCCGTGGTTTGAAAAACATAGTCGCCAGAGGCATTCTTTGATTCTGATTGGTAGATTTTCAAAAAATCTTCTCCTCTGAAACTGCCAGGCGAAATTTTTGATACTTTACATAAATGATGACTGGGACCCCCTCTACCAACGATCCTCATTTTATGTTGATAGGGTTGCAAACATGGCCACAATTGCGGCTTATAGTTACTATATAAACCCTATGGGAAATCACATTTTCATCTTCTCCGGAACTATTGAGCCGAACTGAACCAAATCTGGCAAGGGTGGTCTATGGGAGGTCCTCTACAAATGATCCCCATTTTGTTCCCGTGGGTTGAAAAACATGGCCGCCTGAGGAATCACATAAGTGATGACTGGGACCCTCTCTACCAACGATCTCCATTTAATGTTGATCTGGTTGTAAACATGGCCACAATTGCGGTTTAGAGTTCCTATAGAAACCCTATGGGAAATAACATTTTCATCTTCTTCTCTGAAACTGCTGAGCCGACGCGAGCCAAACTTCACAGGAATGGTCTATGAGAGGATGGAAATATGTGGCCACCAGAGGCTATATTCTAATGCTTAACGCAATGCTTCTCCTGTCTGCATGAAGATCGGTACTGTCAGCAAAATACTTGTTTTTTGAGAATCTGGTAAGGGTTGGTTCCAGTTTGTTTTCTCCACTGAGAACTGGGAAAAAAAACCAAAATAGTGTGTAGACAGTACAAGTCAAAATAAGCTTTAGCATAACTGCAATAAATTAAGTAAACTGCTGCTCCTGCCCTGACAAGATCACAATCTGACATTTTCTGGAAAGCTATCAGTGAGAGCTTTCCAGAAAAATGATGTCAGCTTCTGGTCTTATCTGTGTAGGAAGAGAAAGATATATAGTTTATAGGATTATCCTACACAACTTATTTTGACTTGTACTACTGTAAACAATTCCAACTGTACATGGATGCTGATATATGCTCATTAGTCTCATGTTACGTATCAGAAAATCTTGATTGTTGACGGGTGTTTGGAAAAACAAGAGAAGTTTTTGCTAACATTCTCTTGCAGTCATGTCAGCTTAGATGACAGTAATTATTGTATATATATAGATTTGACAAAAATTGGAGTAATGTGTTTCCTGTAACCCTTTTACCTACTCAAAGCTATTTTGAAAAGAGAATACTGTCTGAAAAATTGCAATTTTTCAAAAATATTTAACCTTCTTTTAGTGATTTTTTTGTTGAAAACAGAATTCATAAATGTGTGCATTTTCAAGAAAATCTTCTTTGAAACTACAAGGCCAAATGGTTTGAAAACTTAGTGTGACTGATGACTGTAACCCCCTCTACCAATGATCCTCATTTTAATCTTCATCGGATTGCAATTGTGGCTGCAATTGTGGCTTATAATTACTATAGAAACTCTATAGGAAATCACATTTTCATCATCTTCACTGAAAGTACTGAAACAATGTGAACCAGACCTGGCAGGCATTGTGAGGTTCTCTACAACTGTTACTACAACTGTTACTCATTTTATTCCTCTTGGGTGAAAAAAACGTGGCCGCCAATAGCATTCTTTGATTCTGATTGGTCAAATTTAAAAACTCTTCTCCTCTGAAACCAAAGGGCCAGATGTTTTGAAACTTTGCATGGTTGATAACTGGGACACCCTCCACCAACGTTCCTCATTTTAATGTTGATCGTATTGCAAACTTGGCCACAATTGTGATTTATAGTTACTATAGAAAAAGCCTAGAGGAAATCACATTTTCATCTTCTCTCTGGAACTATTGAGTTGACGTGAACCAAAACTTGACAAGAATGGTCTATAGGAGGCCCACTACAAACGATCCTCTTTTTGTTCCCGTTGGCTGGAAAATATGGCCACCAGAGACATTCTATGATTCTGTCTGCGATTACAGGATCTGTAGAGCCTCTAGTTTCATCACTGCTGTTGAAAAGGGCCGGGGAGAGGAAATTGGGCCCCCAGAGTTAATTCTGTGACACGGTCCCCTTTACAAAGTGTCGGGATTCTGATGCCAAATGCACGAGCGATGAAGGCTGAGCGGGGGCGATCCCTTTGAAAAAATTTAAATTACATATGAAATGCAGTCTTCTGGTAGCTTCTTGGATAAAAAATCACGTTATTTTTTGGTCGTCAAATTGATCTTTTTTAGCAGCATGTTTCAAATTTTCAAGTTCATCAGTGAGTATCCAGTAACCTAGAGTTGTAGTTTTTGACTGCACAATTCTTGAAATTATGACTTTATTACGTCAAGTAGAACGCTGGTGGTGGGGGGGGGGGGGGGGGGGGGGGGGGGGGGCTAGTCCAAACATGACCTGAAAGCTCCTGCATATTTTGATTTTTTGGGGTGCTACGCCCTTTGAAAGGACCAATGAAACCGAAAAATTCAAATACAGTCTTTCACCCGCCCCCACCCCACCCCCCCCCAAAAAAAACCCCAGTCTTTCAGGCCATGTTTGGACTGGGAGGAGCTAACTCAAGAATTCTGGGCTTCTGGGCCAAACCCGGCCCCCAAAGTTCCGGACCCCTGGGTTTCTACATCGGGCTCCCCACCCCTTCCCCCGGCCCTGCTGTTGAATGCAACAATTTAGTGGAGACTGGAAATATTATGGTTGTAAAACTGTGCGGCATTTATAATGTGAATAACCGTGAGATTCGTTTCGAGACTGGATTCAATCCGAAATCCTCTGATTGATTTTCGATTTTCGATTCGCAGGGTTCTAGTTTAAGATTCCGAAACTGTTTAGTTTTTGATTGGCGCTTGTGTGCCAACGTTTGTGGGAAAAAAACGCAAAATGGGATCAGTGTTGGGACTTACATTGTATATCATCTATGTTTAGCCACTAGGCAGTGGCGTAGCCGAGGGGGGGGGGGCGGTTGTAAGCCCCCCCCCCCCCCCCCCCACACACACACACACACACCAAAACACGGAATTTTCAAATGCCATTTTTATCCGAGTTTTGCGGTCTACAAAGTAGTGAAAATTTGGGCTCCTCAATTCTGAAGACTTAACGAGCAAGGTTTTGTTCATCACCTCTCCTCAGTTCTTCTAACACGCCTGACCCAGTTTCATGGACGAACAAATAAACCTCTTACGTTCATGTTTGTAATCTGAAGCTCTTTAAAAATTGAAAACATTTCCCGGACCCCCCCCCCCCCCCCCTTCCAAAAAAAAAAAAAAAAAAAAATTTCCAAAACTTTGTAAATCATATCTAGTATCTACACGAAAATAACCACATACATCTGCATACTCTACATCATCCAGGCGCACATAAAAACTGTATGATCTACACCATTTGCAGTGCATAGAAAATTTGGTAGCCGATGTCACTGACTGATTTGACGCTCAACAGGTTAACATCCTCCTCTCTGACATACATCCTTCTTTAACCCTTTACCCAACGTAACGGCCAGCGCAATTCTCAAAAATCGCCAATTAATTTTCATGATTTTTTTCATTTTTTGTCTCCAAAACATAGGTTATGACCCCTCATTGGAACGAGCTCGTTCCAATGAGGGGTCATAACCTATGTTTTGGAGACAAAAATGAAAAACATTAGTTATTCAAGAATTTTTTTGCAAGTGCCGTCTGCTTTTCATTTTAGGTAAAGTGATAAACACCCAAAATTAACTGCAACGATACCTTGATTTTTTCACTTGAGAAGCGAGGAAATGAGCTCTCAGTAATTCATATTTCACAAATTGTCCTGGTATCCCCCTCCCGCACTCTCCCCAGGGTTTGGCTACGCAAAGGCGACCATGCAAGCTCCCGTTTACAATACCCCCCCCCCCCCCCACCCCATATTATAAGCTTCCTACGCCCCTGGTTATGGCGCCTAGCACATGTTCAGTTCCTGGTTTCTTGACCACTCATACCTTCTTAAGTCTTAAGACGACTGCTGCTGACTTGTCCATAGCCTCTACCATCTGAGCTATGATCGGCCTCTATGGTAGTCACCCAGTGCTATAGTCTTCTACTACCCTTGCAGTCCTGTGCCATTAATAACTTAATAACTTTTGGCACTATGATAGTGTTCTGCGGATTACCAAAAATGGTCGCTGACCTAATACGGGTTATTTCAGCTCACAATCGGCCGATTCTGATGCCGATTCCGATTGTAACAACGTGCCCTACTAGACAAGTCGATGCTCGAAAGAACATCATAAAACTGAACATTTTTCACAGTTTCAAACATCGGTGACTGCACAGTAAAAACTAAAGTGTTAAAACTGACACTTTCAAGGTGTTAAACCCATTCTAACTCTTAGGGTTTGATTTTAACACTCAAAGTGCAATGCTTTAAGCACTTAGACATTACAATCGTCAGACATCTGAAACTTGAATGGATGGCACTTCCCATGTGTCTAGCATTGATGGTTCTTCCAGATTCGTCCATAATTTGATTAGCGCTTGGTGGGTACATAAATAAAAGGACACAACGCAGATGGCGCGGATCAGGCTCGAGAGTTTTAAGTGTCGCGACATTACACTTGTCAAGTGGTATTATTGTAACACCTGTCAAGTTCCGGGATATCTACACTTGAACAAAGTGCTAGTTCAGCTCTTAGTAAGTGTTAAATATAGCACTTCAAGTGTAGTTTTTAACACTTTAGTTTTTAGCGTGTGGGGCTGCAGTAAAATTACCAGACGCGCACACCTGAGAAGTAAACGTGGCTCTCAGAGTCGCGTTTACCGCCCAAGTGCGTGCGACAGGTAATTTTATTGCGACCTGAGTCAGTGGAGAGCAACTTCATTTTTCCGGTATGAACTGGCGATTGTTGCAAGTACGCTCAATTGTAAACTTTACATGTCGTTTAATTTTTATATCCCGTAAAAAGTGTCCAGAGAGATTAAGAATACACATGGGGTTATTTCTCAACTTTATTGAATGGTAACATTGACATCATTTCATATTAACAATTGAACAATTGCAGAAGACAATAAAATATAAAATGCGGTAAATGAATCATCACAAAATGCTTGTCAACAATCGGCTGAACCGATGTTACAGGAGCCGTTGCCATTGTCACCCGATTACCCACAATCGGCCTATTGGGGTGGCCGATTCCGATCATCGGTTGAACTCTACACTATGACTCTCAGTGCATATCGTTACATCACTACCGTTACAGGTCTCAATGCATACCACTATCATACTGGGCTTCCACTATTATTAGCAGCCTACTGCTTGCTCAAACTACTCGAATCTTATCCAGCAAATAATTAAGCTACCAGATAGTGACTTGAACAGGCAATGCTCGAATCTGGTCGAGCAATTAAGCCATCGAGTAATTACTGGAACGAACAGACTTTCAGATTAGTCTAATTTGGGCACATCGCAGAACCAATGAGTCGACAGTCGGAAAGAATTCGACACCCAGTCGTATCATTTCTTTACTTCTCTGGACCTGAGTAGTGTCTCAAAATGGCTATACTTATGGCCTGACTTCCAACTCGAAAATATACGTTTCTTAAATGCCGTCATCCAATTCCACCCCACACATTCTTTATTCGGGTCTACATGTTTATTTTTTAGTATTTTGTATCCATCCACTTAATTGAAAGATGCAACACAAAATATATCAAGACAAAAAATAAAAGTGAAGTATGCTTGACCGCATCCCCTTGTCACTGATGGATTTATACCAGTAACAGTATATTTCAATCCCCTAAGACCCCTTACCACTTCAGCCCTACCTGGGCTAAGAGCCCAGATAAGCCTGAGATGGTAAGGAATCTTACAGAGATTAAGTGTAGTTAGTCCGGTAACTCCAGTATTTTGCGACTCTGGTCTTTCATTTGGAACCAAGGAGTATTATTTTTCTAGGGTTTTAACCACTCCTGAAAGCAGAAAATTTAAAACCAGAATGGGTATGCGGATAGATGTGTTCCAGCAAGTCCTGTAATTTGGGCACATTTTATATTTGGGGCACGGCAGTTTGGGAGTAATTTAAAGTCCTGGGAACAAGTGACTCCACGAACGATGCTGGTGCTCATCTCGGAAAAAAAGATTCCATAACCACAGCCGTTTTTTTCCAAAAAAAAGGATTCTCAGAGTAGGATTCCATAAGAAGGATATTTTTTGGAGGACACCTTTTCAAGGATATTTATCTGAGGATACTTATCTGGATATAGTTATGATTCCTAGCACCTGTTCAGTTCTTGGTTTCTTGGCCACCCACAGCTTCATAAGCCTGAGACGACTATTGTTGACTTGTCCATTGTCCTTAACAACTTGCTATGATCGGCCTTCAGTGTCACCCAAAGCAATAGTTTTATACCACCCTTGTAGACTTGTACCATTACTACTGACTTGTAGCACTACTTATTTCATAATCCTTTCATAAACATTGAACATTATCCTTTTCATCAAACAAAACACACAGACAAGTTAATTTACAGTGTCATTAACACTTTCATTCCTCCTCCCATCACCCCGTCATCTGTTCCCCTTGAAGGCAGACCAGATGGTCAAGGCTCCGCATCCACTCTCCATTATAGGCTGATGGATAAATCCCAGCTTTCAAACACACATATTGGTGGATTTTTAGCTCAACTTTGGCGAAGCCAAATTTGAGCTTATGCCATGGCCCGTCGTCCGTCGTCCGTCTGTCCGTCTGTCCGTCAACAATTGGATACGGCTCGGGCTAGAGGCCGTATTTATGAACCGATCTTTACGAAACTTCTTGGGTACCTTTGTTATCACCGTGGGACGGAAACGAGTGTTTTTGGGTGCGGTCCGAAATTCAAGATGGCTGCCAGCCACCATTTTGTACCGACGATGCAGAAATCTGTTTTTTGTACAGAACTTCCATATGAAAGCTCTGATTTGAATAATTTTTTTGTATGAATGTTTAGTACCATGGGATACATCACATATAATACGGGTTTTTTTCTCGTGCGTAAATTATGCAAATTAGACTAACTTTGATGTTTTTTTGGTGTTACTTTCAGCACTGTAAGTGCAAATGCCAATACGGCTCGGGCTAGAGGCCGTATTTATGAACCAATCTTTACGAAACTCCTTGGGTACCTTTGTTATCAACGTGGGACGAGAACGAGTGTTTTTGGGTCCGGTCCGAAATTCAAGATGGCCGATGGCAGCCATTTTGTACAAAATTTGGTGCAATCAGATTTTTGCACAGAACTTCCATATGAAAGCGCTGATTTGAATATTTTTTGTGTGAATGTTTAGTACCATGGGATACATCACATATAATACGGGGGTTTTTTTTCGTGCAGAAATTATGCAAATTAGATTAACTTTGATTTTTTAAGTGCTACTTACACACAGTAAGTACACATGTCAATACGGCTCGGGCTAGAGTCTGTATTTATGAACCGATCTTCACGAAACGTCTTGGGTGCCTTTGTTATCACCTTGGGACGAGAACGAGTGTTTCTGGGTGCGGTCCAAAATTCAAGATGGCTGCCAGTGGCCATTTTGTACCGAAATTAGGTCTAATCAGTTTTTTGTACACAACTTCTATACGGCTCAGGCTAAAGGCCGTATTTATGAACCGATCTTTACGAAACTTCGTGGGTACCTTTGTTATCACCGTGGAATGAGAACGAGTGTTTTGGGGTGTGGTCCGAAATTCAAGATGGCCACCAGCAGCCATTTTGTACCAAAATTAGTGCAATCAGTCTTTTGTACAGAACTTCTGTATGAAAGTTCTGATTTGAATAAATTTTTGTATGAATGTTTAGTAACATGGAATACATCACATATAGTACGGGTTTTTTTCTCGTGCAGAAATTGTGCAAATTAGATGAACTTTGATTTATTCAGTGCTACTTATACACTGTAAGTGCACATGTCAATACGGCTCGGGCTAGAGGCTGTATTTATGAACCGATCTTCACAAAACTTCTTGGGTACCTTTGTTTTCACCTTGGGACGAGAACGAGTGTTTCTGGGTACGGTCCAAAATTCAAGATGGCTACCAGTAGCCATTTTATACCAAAATTAGGTCCAATCAGTTTTTTGTCACAACTTCTATACAGCTCATATTTGTGAACTGATCTTCACGAAACTTCTTGGGTACCTTTGTTTTCACCTTGGGACAGGAATGACTGTGTTTTGGGGTGCCTTTGTTATCACTGTGCTATGAGAACAAATATTTTGGGGTTCAGTCAGACCCACTCTGGGACTCAAAGGTTTTTTTTTAGTTTAGCATCTGACTGTCACCCACCTTTACTATACTTTACCTATACATTTGTTACAGGCAACGGTCAGTATTTATGTACAGACCGTTACAATACTTTATACGTACCTTTGTTATCAGGTCATTACCTAGATGTTTGTCATTGCTGTGTCACATACTATACATGTACATGTCTTTGTCTTGACAAGTTGAGCTACAGTGTCATTAACACTTTAATTTCCTTTTTGTAACCGTTAAAGATAATATGCTGGGTCTGCTCCCAAACCAGCGACTGTTTGGGTTTCTTTTTCTTTTTTCTAAAATAATTACCAAAATGCGGTTTCAGTATTATCATAAACATGCCCACTTCTCTAAGCAAATAAAGCTATAGAGCAAATACAGTTATTCGGGTCGCAAGGGATTTCAATCCCACATCGCCCCTGTGCGCCTTCGGCGCGCTGAAGCTTTTCATTCATTCAGGACTTCATTCTGGAATTCTTCGGTCACAGGACACTCTGTCCCTCAGAGCTCGATGGCAACACCAGCTATATTCATTATTATTTGGTTCCGTTATTGGATGTAAATAAATGTTTCCGTTTATGTGAGTCTGATAAATCACTTGGATGTGCTAAGATCCCACATATACTACGACGAACCCTCTTGTCACAATATCACCACTCTATATCTGACATATTCCATCTCAGAATTTGTGATCAGCAGCCGAAATGCCGCTCTCTCAGCCTCTGGCAGAAACTGCAGATGACAGAGCATTTTCGGTAGTTGAATCTACTCTATGGAACTCGCTTGCAAAAGTAGTCTGAAAAAAACTCCTCGTGTAACTTCCTTTATTAACTGGTTGAGTGCTAGAAGCCACTATCAGGGCTTTAAAAAACTGAGGGTACGACAGCAAATGCCAACATTTTCTTTGCTCATGTTTCATATTCAGGCTAATGCAAATAATATTTTGTTCATATAAATTTGTTTTATCACAAATTATTGAAGAGTGCCTGTGGGCACTCTTCAATAATTTGTAATAAAATAAATTTTGATGAACAAATTCAGACCACCAAAAATAATGAGGCACTCAACCAGTTAAGACATTTTTTTAACCCTTTACCTAACATGAAAAGCAGACGACACTTGCAAAAGAAATTCTTGAATTACTCTTTTTTTCATTTTTTGTCTCAAAAACATAGGTTATGACCCCTCGTTGGAACGAGCTCGACGAGCTCGTTCCAACGAGGGGTCATAACCTATGTTTTTGAGACATAAAATGAAAATATTTTGAAAATTAATTGGCGATTTTTGAGAATAGCGCTGGCCGGTTTTGGCCGTTACGTTGGGTAAAGGGTTAAAAGGCTTTCTGATGTAGAACAACCATCCGCCATCGGGATCTCATCAGAATGTGCATTATAACCACTTTTTTTGCTTTGTCACAGTGGACAAAGATCACTTTGTGGATCTCAGGCTTTGAAATCATACACAGAAAAGGAATAACATGCCTCTTTATAACCATGCCCACCTATGCTACTGCCCGTGAAAAGCCTGTATGTTAAATTTTAGCTTTTAATCCCACTACCGGTGTAAAGCATCTGCTGCAGTTCAAAACCATTTACACCTGTAGTTGGAAGTTCATCCAACTTGACCTTTGACATGACACAATTTGCCAATATCGATACATTCACACTTCGCGATGGGAGCGCGGTGGTTCAGTAGGTAGAGGTGCAGGCTGCAAGCCGAGAGGTCCTCGGTTCGAATCCCACCTGCGGCAACCGCGTTGTGTCCTTGGGCAAGACAGTTCATCTCCATTGCCCGCGTGGGGGCACGATGACGCCGTGTACTAAGGCGTACTGCACGTCGATGGTGCGCATGTCTTCAACCAATCTAACCCTGCCTGTGCTGCAGTGTGGGGTTACGATGTTGGGGAGCTGGCAGCTACTCATCGTTGTTCGGTGGTTCTCTCCGGGTACTCCGGCTTCCTCCACCCGTAAAACTGTCACGGTCATGATTAGCCATTGTGCATAAATATGTGACCTTAAACATCAATAAATAAATAAATAAATAATAAATATACACTTCGCGATGTTTCATTCAAACATACGACGTTTTGCTGTACTATCTACCATGTGCAGTGGCTTATTAAGTTTAAAATACCAACAAATAAAATATTTAAAATAAAATATAAAAATTGTTGATAATAATTTGACTGAAAAAACAAGGTAGGGAGCGCGGTGGCTCAGTACGTAGAGGTTCAGGCTGCAAGCCTAGAGGTCCTCGGTTCGATCCCACCTGCGGCAACCGCGTTGTGCCCTTTGGGCAAGACAATTCACCCCCATTGCCCACGTGGGGGCACGGTGACGTTGAGTGCTAAGGCGTACTGCACGTCGATGGTGCACCTGTCTTGAACCACTGCTAACCCTGCTTGTGTGGAGATAGTATGTTGTGGTGCTGATAGTTGCTCGCCGTTGCTCGGTAGTTCTCTCCGGGTACTCCGGCTTCCTACACCCGTAAAACTGTCGTGGTCATGATTAGCCATTGAACAGAAATATGTGACCTTAAAACACCAATAAATAATTAAATAAAAGCAAGGTAAATTCAATCAACATTGACGATGTGTCTTGCTGTCCATCAAGCATTTACGTGCAGTCGGTAGTACTGCCCACACGTGCAGGTGTAAGCAAAACAAACCCGCGTGTTTGTGATAGAAAGTGTCGTTTGTTTCTCCATTTTAAGTGACAAAGTCGATTATTTATTAAGAGCAAGGTATAAATAAAACAAATAGGTTCTAGGGCCGGTAATCAGAGTTAAACCTCGTAGAATAAGGGTTTTAACCACTCGACAAGACGAGTGGTTAAAATCCTTATCCTACTCGTGGTTTAAATCTGATAGATAGATAGATAGATATTCTTTATTTCAGTATACATAAAAAAGCGATTACAAATATATTTTTTAAAATTGTTGGTATGCATACTGAGGGAGGTGACATAGCCAGATTGGCTGTCTACCTGTCACCCCCCTTAAAATTGCAAACAGACTGTGTTACAGAAGTTTTACAGGTACCAGATCATGTACGATATATAAAGGGGGAATGGAACTCGAGTAATGTCATGGCATTGGGCCATACTAATGTCCCAGAAAAATACTGTCCCACACCTTTTCCGGCTGGAGACCGGTGATTTCAATTTGAAGGATGGTAACCAGCTTGTCGTGTCCACTCCACTATTTCAGCTTGCACCGTGTTCCGGTGAGAACTACTTGCAGTACAAGTATTGACAGCACACTTGGTTGGTATGTTTTAGCACTGAGTCCACGTCGGTTAGCACATTCGGGGAGTACATTTTGAAGAGTGCTCGACAAATGCGCTGACCGATGAGTCTTGCATCATAGAAAAAGGTTGTGGGGGTTTACCGACACATATCTGGGTTGTGCGCTCGTAAGATTAATCAACTGTTCTGAAAGATGTCTAAAAGATTATTAATAATTGTCTGTTGTTTGCTGTTTACGGATTCTTTCTTGAGTGTTGAGGAGATTCTTTGAAATAATTTTGGAACGGGCACGAATAACAAGCTTGGGTAGGACGAGGGTTCCAGATTATTATGCAGAGTACGTCAAATAGTCGTAAAAGTACAGGGGCATGTCAGACCCACTGTGATTAAGTATCGTAGAAAATTTACAAATTTAAAGTGTGCAGTCTGGACAATAGGGATTGCTACAGTGAACATCGATTGAGTATGATGAAAGGAATTTTGAAGTAAGTGTTCTCTTGAATGTGTCTCTATTTTTGATAAGACGAATTGAGTTATCTAGAGCGTTCCATATCTTTGGAAACGCGAACAGAGGAAGTTTGTCTAGGGATTTGGTTCGCGTTTTCTCTGTGTGTAGGAGACCAGACTGACTGGTAGTCATTCCAAACGGATTGTCTACGATTCTGAATATATCGTTAAAGGATGGTGGTAGTCTACCATTTTTCCAGTCAAAGACGAACATGGACGCTTGTAGTTTAAACAGATCATCAACCTTAAGTATTTTATCTTTCTTGAATAAAGGGTCTGTATGGGCATTATATCTTTTGTTGTTGATTATTCGTAATGACCGTTTTTGCATAATTACCAGTTTTTTTATTTCCTTGGAGTTGCCCCAAGTCTGTATTCCGTATAACAGATGGCTATGTATTAAGGCGTAGTAAAGAGTTTTCATGGCTCCATGGGGGAGAATATTCTTAACTTTATTGAGACTGTAATTGGTGTGCGCTATTTTGGAACATAATTGGGATATGTGAGCCTTGTAGGACAAATGTTCATCAATACTTATTCCCAGAAATTTCGTTGATTTTGTGGTTTCAGTGGCTCCCACTTTGTTTATTAATTGATTATTTATTTTTAGCTCTTGGCAGAAATTATTGAAAGTTGCAAAAGTTGTACCGATTTTTAAAGCAGGCGACCAAAGCAGTTTTACTAACTATTTTTCAACTCTTGTTTTTTGACAATTGCAAAACAATCATTAAAAAGCGATACAATTCTACGTGATGTTAGGTAATTTGCCATGCAAAGATATAAAAGTAATTTATTTCCCGCACTTTTGTTGTTAGCAGTTTTGTGTGTGGAAATGGAATTCAATGAAACAGGATAAAAGTGTCATTTTTAAGTGCGTTAACCCTTTACCT
Organism: Pictodentalium vernedei; assembly: GCA_031216915.1. Taxonomy (NCBI): domain Eukaryota; kingdom Metazoa; phylum Mollusca; class Scaphopoda; order Dentaliida; family Dentaliidae; genus Pictodentalium; species Pictodentalium vernedei. Next base: position 110,360,337 of record CM062296.1, on the reverse strand, counting down.
AACATGAAAAGCAGACGACACTAGCAAAAAAAATTCTTGAATAACTATATTATTTCCATTTTTTGTCTCAAAAACATAGGCTATGACCCCTCATTGGAACGAGCTCAACGAGCTCATTCCAATGAAAGGTCATAACTTATGTTTTAGAGACAAAAAATGAAAAAATAATGAAAATTAATTGGCGATTTTTGAGAATAGCGCCGAACGGTTTTGGTCGTTACGTTAGGTAAAGGGTTAAGAACGTTGGGTTTTGCATGTGTAACCATTGCTTTAGGTTTATCAATATTACTTTTTGGTGAAATAATATAAAATTGTTTTATATTCATTTTTTCAGAACTTGTGTCGGTTCTGTCTGAAAATCACGAGATGAAGGAACAGAGACTGTGCAAAATATGCTTGGATGGTGAAGCGTGCGTCGTATTTTTGCCATGTGGACATTTAGTTGCTTGTGCAAATTGTTCAGCAGCCCTGAGCAATTGTCCCATATGCCGGAAACCCATAAAAGGAACAGTGAGGGCTTACCTTGCATGAAAATAGACTTTCAATAATAAAGAATTGCGAATGAACCAGAAGTACAGATTTTTTGGATCAGTCGCTTACTTCTTGTAAACAAAGTTGATGGCGTTATGTCACTTTGCCAGATAAATAAAATGCATGCGTAAAGAACAGGCTGTTATCTCCGTGAGGCGGTCAAGCCTGAAAATAAGCAATCTGTCATTTCCAGGATGAGGTCCACAGAGGGTGAATTTGCTGATGCTGCCCACTGCAGTGAGGCAATGTATCCTCTGGGAACCTCTTTCTGTTTAGGCTTGAGACCTTGATTCAGTTTGAGGGTCACAGAGGGTAAATTTGGTGATGCTACCCTGCTGTGCGGGGTAACACCACCAAATTCACCCTCTATGGACCTCATTCTGCAGATGACAGTCTGCTTATTTCCAGGCTTTGTTTCGAAACACAATTGTGCTGAACAGGCATTAATAGTAGAGGCTGACAATATGCATGGGGGTCAGCTTTTTAAGGCGACGTGGGGACTGAATCAGTCCTATGGGGAACCATGTAGTAAATTTTGATGTCGCCTGCAAAATTTATTTCAGAAATTCCCATAAGATTGCTGTCGTCCCCATATTGCACTAGAAAGCTGGTCTCCATATGGCCAGCCTCCACTACTGTCATATCCAAAACCAGCGTTTCTCGGTCGAAGGATAAAAAAAATGAAATATAGCTTTAACGCCTCCTATCCAGCTATTGTATTATCTTTTGTACACATTTTACAAACTATAATGAGCTGATTAATGTTTTTTTATGAACAACGTATGTCATGGTAAATTATGGAATTAATCATATTATCTACGGTATCCTAAATTAGGTTCTTTCTTTTTAAAAAAAAATGAAGTTTTCACTCTTGTAAAGAAATAAAAAAAAAAAATCAATCTGCAAGTTATAAACTTATTCTCTTCTATTTGTTTACCTTTCCGCCTCGAAACACAGCTAAATTGAAGGCTCTTTGCTGCTAGTTATCCGCAAATTTGATGTCATATTTATCGTAGTTTTCAAAAAAGTTAAGTTTCACATACTCATCTAACAATTCGAAAAAAAACAATTCTAGTGCTGACTTGTTTAGTCGGTTAACCCTTCATCCAACGTAACGGCCAAAACCGGCCAGCGCTATTCAAAAAATCGCTAATTAATTCTCATTATTTTAGCTCAACTTTGGCAAAGCCAAATTTGAGGTATTGTCATGGCCCGTCGTCCGTCCTTCGCGCCGTCAACACGGCTCGGGCTAGAGGCCGTATTTATGAACCGATCTTTATGAAACTTCGTGGGTACCTTTGTTATCACCATGGGACGAGAACGAGTGTTTTCGGGTCCGGTCCGAAATTCAAGATGGCCGCTGGCAGCCATTTTGTACAAAATTAGGTGCAGTCAGATTTTTGCGCAGAACTTCCATATGAAAGCTCTGATTTGAATAATTTTTTGTATGAATGTTTAGTACCATGGGATACATCACATATAATACAGGGTTTTTTCTCGTGAGTAAATTATGCAAATTAGACTAACTTTGATTTATTTAGTGTTACTTTCAGCACTGTAAGTGCAAATGCCAATACGGCTCGGGCTAGAGGCCGTATTTATGAACCGATCTTTACGAAATTTCTTGGGTACCTTTTTTATCACCGTGGGACGAGATTGAGTGTTTTGGGGTCCGGTCTGATATTCAAGATGGCCGCTGGCAGCCATTTTGTACAAAATTAGGTGCAATCCGATTTTTGCGCAGAACTTCCATATGAAAGCGTTGATTTGAATAATCTTTTGGGTGAATGTTTGGTTACGATGGGATACATCACATATAATACGGATTTTTTTTCTCGTGTATAAATTATGCCAATTAGACTAACTTTGAACTATTTGGTGTTACTTTCAGCACTGTAACTGCAAAAGCCATTACGGCTCGGGCTAGAGACCGTATTTATGAACCGATCTTCACGAAACTTCTTGGGTACCTTTGTTATCACCTTGGGACAGGAACGGGTGTTTTGGGTGCCTTTGTTATCAATGTTCTATGAGAACAAATATTTCGGGGTTCAGTCAGACCCACTCTGGGACTCAAAGATTTCTTTTCTAGTTTAGCATCTGACTGTCGCCCACCTTTACAGTACTTTATCTATACGTTTGTTACAGGCTACAGTCAGTATTTATGTACAGACCATTACAATACTTTATATGTACCTTTGTTATCAGGTCATTACCTAGATGTTTGTCATTTCTGTGTCACATACTATACATGTACATGTCTTAACAAGTTGAGCTACAGGGTCATTGGCACTTTCATTTGACTTTTTGTCTCAAAAACATAGGTTACGACCCCTCGTTGGAACGAGCTCACCGAGCTCGTTCCAATGAGGGGTCATAACCTATGTTTTTGAGACAAAAAATGAAAGTAAATAGTTATTCAAGAATTTTTTTTCAAGTGTCTGTTTTTCATGTTGGGTTAATCAATCAAATGTAACATCTTCGTTCGCCTCCTATCGGCGATTGTGTTATCTTTTTGTTTGTATTTTACAAACTATAGTGAGCCAGTTTTTGTGTACAAAGTTGTAAATGGGATTAATCATTTTATCCACGATATCCTAAATTGTTCCTTTTTAAAAGAA